>OOFE01029527.1:2066-29616 GCA_900323365.1 Monocentris japonica | reverse complement strand
CCCATACATGGTCTCTTGTGAAAAGTATCACATTTTTCGGTGATGATCATAGGATCATAGGAATATTCAGAATTTCATCATACGCCCAGTATACAAAATATTAGGAACTCCTTCCCACTATTGAGTTGCACCCCATTCTGCAAAAATCCCTGTCCATGATTGTTAAGGGGACTAAAAAAAACTTTTAACCGTCTCCTCTCCTTCATCTACCCTTCAAGACTGAAGTGGATTTAATAGGTGAAATCAATTAGGAATCACAGCTTTCACCTGGATTCACCTGGTCAGCCTGTTTCACAGAACGAGCGGGTCGCCCTCATGTTTTGTCCATTCAGTGTACAGTACCTCACCAGTTAACAATGCCTGACAAATGGCTGGGGTCACTTTACTCATACCCTGTGTTCTTTTGTACTTTGCATGATGAAGTGTATGTTGCCATTGGACTAGTGGCAGGGTTACCTGGCCTGCTTTGCCGTAGGGGATTGGGGACTGTTTCCCACTCAGAGAATGGATCATTCTGGCATGCATGGGGATTCCCTTGGAGACAATCTGAGGAAAAAAGCAGAATACTAAGCAAGGGCAAATTTCAAAACTGATATTTATTTTCATTTAAGGAAAATAATTCAGCTGCACATGATGTCATACTTTGCAATAACTTTAAATATTACACTGGCAAAAATATTACACTTTTGCCAGTGTAATATTTAAAGTTATGGACGTTGATTTGAAAAGCTAGTGAAACAAACCCCGCTCTGTCATGCTGAAAAGTCATGCAAGTGTAAAACAAGCGTCTGACACAGAGCGTTCCCAGGCGTGCATAACATGCTCGGTGCAGCAAATGTGGACCAACAAAAAAAGATCACAATTGCTGACCTGAGACACCAGAAAAAAAACATCTGGGCAGGCAAAGAGCGCAGGGTGGATGGATCCCCTGGGGCATGGGCACACCTTTAATATTTCATTATTAGGCATCCAGCTAAACAATAAATAAGATTTCCATCTACTTGCTTCCACTTTGGTCTCTGATGTGCTCCTTGACACTAGGATTTAGAACACAGTATATGTACATCAGACCAATTACATTACATTACATTATTAGTTAAATAGGATATTTGACTGATAATTGGTCTTCAGCATTATTGGCCTAACCCCATCACCACACCACTGGTAGAATAGGGGGTATAAAAACCCAACATACCTTCTCTTCCATGCCCACTTGCTTCAGAGCCTGCCGGCCCCTGTGGGACAGGGCAAGGTTGATGCTTCTTCCCCTCACAATTTTGGCTCGGCGGATATCTGACCAAAATCGGACACAACATTCAAATCTAAGTTCCCTAGATTTTTTACTTCTTCTCAACTGCTTGCACGTGTCAATTGTCTCTATTGTTCTACTGTGATTTTAACATGAGTATGCTCACTTCCCAGTGTAGTGATAAAACTTCTTTCAGGAGCTTGATTATTACCTTCCCGGGATTCAAAGACTTCCACTTCAAAACCTCTTTTGGCAAAGAAGCAGGCATTCAAGGCACCAACCTAAAGGGGTGATTGAATGAGTGCAATGATGTGAAAATCTTGCCAGAATCAGTGTGTATTACACCAGACAAAGCATTGATATCTTACAAACATCGCAATATCAATACTGGATAGTGTGCAAGGCCTTGGATGTGTTTCATCAATTACTGCCAAACTCTTTTTTCTAATTCCTTTAGCCCACACTTTAAAGCAGATAGGTTGCTGTGACTAGAATTTACACAGAATAAATGCTTCTCAATCTATGATTCTTTGCATGTGCAGGGTAGACAACATTTTGTTCAGTGGGTAATTCTATTAGTCAGTCAAGAGATCAAGAGTCAAAAAGATTAAAAAAAATATTCACACTTTCATTCTTGTCTTACCAAACCACCTCCCACCACAGCTACCACTTTCTTCTTGTCCGGTCTGCCGGCTGTGTCTTCCATTCTGCTTGGTGCCCTCGTGCAGACAAGCCGACTCACTGTTCCGCGGTATAAACGATTTAGCAGCAGTTTTCTTCGATACTGCAAAGTAGGAATCGACCTGAGGGAGGAGGAGCAAAGTAAATGTCATCCTCAAAGCCGGTTTACCCTTTCCAAATACACAGAACTGAAAGATAACTGAGGAATGTCCACACGGCGCTGGACAACTCCTCTGTCACTCTGTCTGTGTGTGCGCGTGCGTGTGAACTTAAAGTTGACTTTGGATATTCGACAAGAAAGTGTACAGAAGGCACACCTCTTATATGTGGCAATAACTGCTTAATTTGTTTTATATAAATATTCCATTGTCAATAAACTGCCTCGTTTGTTCACGTGGCATATGCTATGTCCAAATATCACTTTTAGTGATTCATTAACAGCAGTTAATGAATCACGGTTTGCCAAGTCTTTGTGACAAGACCAGTCCCAATGGCCAATAAAACCAGCCCAATACCAGAACTCAAAATAAGCCGATGTCAAACCTTAAGCCAGGGGTGTTGAACCATGTACCACGGAGGGCCGAGTGTATGTAGGTTTTCATTCCAACCAAACATTTCACTGTTTAGTCCCTCCTCTCTGGTTGAGGGTGTGATAACCAGTCGAATCACCTGGCGTATTGTTCGGTTGGAACGAATGCCTGCATACTCTCGGCCCTCCGTAGCACATGGCCTGACACCCCTGCCTTAAGCATTGCTTTTAAAGTCTATTCTACTAATACTGTAGTCTTATGTAGCTAGCTAGGTATAATGACTGGTGCCATCTTGTGACGACTCCAACACAAGACATGATCGCTGACGTGTTGCCGATTTCCCTCTCACTTTGCCTCTTTTTCTCACTGGATAGAATGCATATCTTTTCAAAACAATATAAATGTAATTACTTAATAATTCATTTATTAAATACATTTACTTCCTCCATATACTTATTGCAATCTAGCTGTATAACTAATATTTGTCCTGTCGATCGTTGTAATCGTATTCATCTATCTGTATATAACTATTGTTTGTCCTGTTAATAACACACAGTACTATTTAACACATTGAAGCTCTGCCAGAGCTGTCACTCACACGACTGATATAAATGATTGTATTTTAAGTGGCTTTAAAAATATGAATGATTTATATGATTCACAAGCAAACACATAAAAAGCACAACCCGCTGACACAAAAATGAACCCGCGGCAACATTTCAAAAGTAGCCCAGGTCCGCGGCAACACTGTCAAGAGCCTCATACTGATTTATAAGGGAAGGGAGGAAAACGTAAAAGTAACTAAACGAGTACTATAACGAAATATTGCTGTCATTGGTTAATGATTAAGGTAATCACATTGCTCCTGAAAAGCACGAGTAACCCCGCTACTCGAACTCTGTCTCCATCTAGAGACCATGCAAGGACAGCAATTTCCGCGGCGACGCGCGCGCGCACTAGAATATTCAAAGCAAAAAATTCAACAACGGAAAACGGATCCGCTACAGTGAATGTGAATCGAAAACCACACGGAGGCTAGCTAGTCGATTTCAGAACCAATAACGCAACACGATTGTTCATCACTATAGTCAAGCCTGTGCTAATAGGCATTCACTTTAAACATCAACCTAACTGACGGGTGCGTCTGTGATCAAATGTATCAATCGCTGACTTAATTACAGAATGCATATTGGCTTACGCTGTGTTCTGCCTTCGACTACATTTGTCTGATCAAACATGGCGCTGTAAAAAACAAGGTATGGTTTTCATGGATCCGAAGTATGTTTCAGTGCATTAACCGATCGGCCCAGTTTACGAAGTATCTCCTCTTAGAAGGGAACCGTTTCTACTTTAAACAAGACTTTAGGTAAGTGTTATCATGTAAATCTCCCAAGTTTTAGTAAATACTTTTGTTAAATATTTTCATACTAATTAGCAAGCTAGCTAACTAACATTAGCTGCTTGACCTGTTAGAGCCGGCTTCTTAACTAAGCTCACTAGCTAAACTGTTAGTTAGCTTTGCAGCTACATGGGGTTAACAAACCCTGTTTTATAGCTATCAAGTCTCTGCGGAACCCTTTCTAGTAATTATGTGAACATCTTTTAACGTTAGCTCCAGCTGGGAATGGAACATAATCACAGGACTAGATTATAATAATGGCCAGACCGGCTGCAATTTGTATCCTTGCTCGGATTTCTCTTGTCTAGTCTGCGTTGCTAGCTTGCTAGGTAGCTAGCTAGTTCCGCTGCTGTTCGTGGGATTATTTTATGTAATTTTCCAGGTAACGACAGCTAATCTCTGTTTTACTATGTAGACGCAAGGTAGCTGCCGTTATCCAAGGTTATCCGCGTTACAGCTAGCGAACATTTAATGTTAAATAATAATAATAAGTTAGCCGTTATAGCTAATTTCCAGGTAACTTCCATGAACGTTGTTGCCTAATGCCGGTCTTACATCTTATTGCATTACATTTCTAAAGCTTGAATATGAGGTCGTTGGTTGTTTATGAGCAGCTGTTCAAAACAGTTCGAGTTTGCAGTGCTAAATAAATTAAGTCATGTGAGTTAGGCTAACGGCAATTGCTCTCATAGTGATTTGTTGCCAGGTGTATGGCCTTGGTCCAGAGTTTGGCTGAATGTCCAGAACTGAATTGTGGCATCTGCTCAGCCCCTGAAGTCTGTAAACCTCAGTGAGGGCTCTGCCATGAGTTGGGCCCTAAAGTTGGTATTGGTGTATGTATCTGTATGTGTCAGTCTGTCTGTTAGATTCATAGAAACTGTAAAAAAAAAAAAAAAAAAGTCACCTATAACTTTTGTCCTCAACGCATGCTGCACCCTACCAAAAAAGCAATATTGGACAACTTTATAGGGACAGGACAGACACCCTTGGCTAACCACACTACAGCCGGTGGTCACCATGACTTTGAATTCAAATCTGTCCCCCTCCGCTGCAGGCTCGTGTCATCCTTGCCCCTCAGAATGACCGACCCGGCTGTGAAGAGGGTGGTGAGTGACATAGTTCGCTCTCCCGAGGACAAACGAGTTTACAGGGGCCTGGAGTTTACCAATGGCCTGAAGGCCGTGCTCATCAGCGACCCAACGACAGACAAATCCTCAGCAGCTTTGGATGTCCAAATAGGTAAAGCTCCTTCATCACTATCATCTTGACAGACAGCCATGTATTCCTCCATGTGATGACACACACAGGTCTGGAAAGTATGACAAAATGAAAACAATATTTGGACTATTTCTTAGCCTTTAAATTCATGAAAAATACAAAATTATCTTAAAATGTGGAAAAGGTGTGGAAATTTGCGAGTACTGTCAACTGCTTGCCCCCGAGTGAGTCTGTATGCCCCACCAAGCATCAGTAATATTATTAGCCTATAGACAAATGTGTAAAACAATATTGACCACCATGGGTAGAAAGTGATTTCTGGAAAAGTATGGAATTTTAAAATGCAGCTGTTAAGCAGGCTTCTCATAATCTGACTTTACCTGGGTTATTCTAACAAAGGTATGGTGTTTAGATATGTCAGCTCAAAAAAAACACGTTACTTGAGTAGCCAATTGAAGAACGTAATTCTCTGTGCATGTAAACACAGCCACTGTTTTCTTTCATTCTCTTAACTCTCACTAACCAGGAAATGGCAAATCTTTCAATAAAACAGTCTTTCAGTCTTCTCATCCACTCATCTAACAGGTCAGCATGCTGCACCCGAGAAAACTAATGGGTATTTGACTGGATTTCTGCCAACCTCTCACTTCTATTCACAGGTTCGCTGTCAGACCCGGCGAACATCTCGGGCCTGGCACACTTTTGTGAACACATGCTGTTCCTGGGAACGGAGAAGTACCCCAAGGAGAACGAATACAGCCAGTTCCTCAGTGAGCACGCGGGCAGCTCCAACGCCTTCACCAGCGGAGAGCACACCAACTACTACTTTGACGTGTCCCATGAGCATTTGCAAGGAGCACTGGATAGGTAATTTCCTTTTCAGTTTGTTGGACTGGTTGTACCCTGTATATAGATATGACTTCTCATATCTGTCCTTACTAAGCAGGTTTGGTCATCCCTGACAACCAGTTGGATTTTATGACTTCCTATTGTGCTTCATCATCCCATAAAGCACACCTATCTGTGTCACTCCTACCAGAGGACATTGCACAATAACACCAGGAAGTGCCTTAAGGATAGTTAAATGCTTGTGAGGTCTAAACTAGTCCTCTTTTTCTCTTTTCCCCTATTGCGACATAAGGCCGCCCTAGGTGTACACATTTGCCCCAAATAAAACAGATGTCATATGTTCACCTAAGTGGTTGTTTAGTTATCAATATGCAATGCTTCCCTTGGGTGTCCAGGTGTTAATCCACCGGAGCTGCCAGGGCATTGACTGTCCATCTCTGGTTACTAGTCCCAGCCTCATTGAGCTGTCTAGTGTAACCACCCAGTGTAATTCTCACCCCCTTTCTGATACCTCAGGCATAGGGTGAGACCGATGTCTTCAGCATCGCAGGCGGCTCGACTCACGTGTCGGGCTGCGGTGGTTTGGAGACGACGGCTGGGGGTGGTGGTGTCAGAATTTAACCTATTGAGATGCGCTTACCTACTTATAAATGAATGATAGTCCAGCGAGCACCTGTTTCGGTGTCACAGGCTAATTGTTCCCCTGTGCCAGTGAACTGGGGGAGACCATCTGGACGGTAGCGGAAGGAAAGGACAGTGCAGAGGAATGTTGAAATATTGATGATGTTGCCCCTTGGGAGTGCTAATGGAGAGCATTGTGTCAGAGGGGGATCATCTGCGTCATAGCTGCCTCCAGTGGTCTTAACCACGCTGCTAGAACAATCAGAGTGGCCGTATATACATTTCACTTTTCTTAACCAAGGATGTTAATCTATTAGGACACCAGTAGTATGTCTGTGTCTTTCAAGCACCTCACAATGTGATTAGATTTCACTACCAAGGGTCATAATGTGATTGCATTACAAGCAGGAGCTTTTCATTGGCTTTAAGAATCAGATGCTGTGCTAGAGGTGTATATTTTTTTTAGCCAGACACAAAAATGGTTTCATATATGAAAGTTCAGAAAGTCTGTATTGCTGCAATTACAGCATTATCTCCCCTGAGCTAAACCTTCCAGACATTAGAAACGACGTTGCTCACAGCAAACCTTTGTCGCCCGTCTTTTCCTCATTTGCATGGCAGTTGCTCACACTTTGCACTCACGCAAATGTATTTGCATCCCTGCTTCACGTACGTTTCTGTCTGTGTCTGCAAACTGTCCTGCACACCAGCAGGGAGAGTGTAGACGAGTGGCTTCTAACAATGTGCCATCGAGAGCCATGTGTATGCAGGTTTTCTTTCCAGCCGAGCACGATCACTCAGTAAAATCAGCTGCTATTGTGCTTGATTTGAAATGAAAACCTGCATACTCTTGGCACATGGTTGGAAACCACTGCTGTTCATAACCGAGATTTGGCTCAGAAACACGAAGTAAGCAAACAAACAAAAGTGTAAAAATATTGAGAATCACAGAGCTATGAAGAAAACATTCCCTCAAACCGCTTAGCAATTAGACGTAGTGTTGACTTTCATGCCATGTTCTATGTCTCTGTAGGTTTGCCCAGTTTTTCCTGTGCCCACTGTTTGACGAGAGCTGTAAGGACCGGGAGGTGAATGCTGTGGACTCGGAGCACGAGAAGAACCTGATGAACGATGCTTGGAGGCTGTTTCAGTTGGAGAAGGCCACCGGAAACCCCAACCACCCCTTCAGCAAATTTGGAACAGGTAGACGTTTCCATGGGTTCTTACCAATCCTACCATAACCAGGAAATAGGCATGTTATTCATTTGTCTTTTGCTTAGTTTATATGCATTCATTTTTCCTCTGAGGACATGGGCCATAAATACCCAAGGGCATGTCCCAAACAAATAATTAAACTTCATATTCCAGTACATTCCCAGATAGATGTGCACTTAGAGCAGCTCCCAGCCCCGAATAGCCAGCTGATGGCAGTCTTGAGTTATATAAGCCTTATTCCAGCTAAGAATAGGACAGGATCAGACAGGCTTGAAAGTCATGCACTCTTCAGAGCCTGGAGACGACTGCAGTCAGGGCTCGTCCAACACAAAACTCTCGATTCTTAGACACAAGTAACAATATAATCATGTCCAGATCGTTGCCTCGGTTGGTCCCTCGCCTGCGTCTCATTAAGTGGAAGGAACTGGCAACAATTGGCCAACTGGCTTGCCACACAGTTTGGCTGCGGTCGTAGTTGAGATAAGGCTCGTCTACAGAGGGCAGTCTGTCCACTCTGAACAGGAAGACGCTACCCAGCCTTGTCAATTATGAAGTCCTCAGACGGCAGGGCTCACAAGTAGTCTTGTTTAGTGCACGGGCAAAAGTCTTGCTGACGTTATTCGACAGCGGCAGGTTGTTCTTCCATCCTCTGCATTGATCTTTAACTCCTCATTCTCCATAAAGGATGGTTGCTAATTTGTTTTCCCATTTGATTGTCTTTTCCAGGCATGTAAAAGCCATGGAAATTGAAAAGTATTTCCATTAGTTTTATTTATTTTGTTTAGAGTGTCAACTGCAGTTGGACAAAACAGGTTGTATTATTTAAACATAGACTTATATTGAATATTGATCATGGAAGGTCAATGAATGTTTGGGGAAAAAAATAATCCTTTTGTGGTTTAGGTGATGAAATTATTATTATTATTATTATTATTATTATTTTAGGTAACAAATTGACCCTTGAGACAAGGCCGTCTAAAGATGGGATCGACATCCGCCAGGAGCTCCTGAAGTTTCACTCCACATACTACTCCTCCAACCTCATGGGACTCTGCGTGCTAGGAAGAGGTAAGGGTTTATCATCACCCGCAAATGTGACATGCTTGGAGTGTGTGCCTGATGAAGACTAGTGGAGGGCAGGATTGTTCCTAAATCTGTGATGGTATTATTGGTTGGATTTTTTTATGTATGCCTATTGGTACACCATGAGGTAACTGCTAAAGTTACACTGTTTTACAGGAAATAAAAGTAATGAGATTTTGATATAAAAATACAAGAAAATAAGACAAAAAGTTTTGGGGGGGGGGTATTTATTGTTAAATAGGTATCTATTATGACATGGGAAATTGGCTAACAGGATGAAAAAGTCTATTTTTCATTTCATTCTGTCTTTAACGGAAGCAGTCATCTGCCTTAACAGCCCTCCAGAGACCTGCCCGACCTAGTTCGCTGTGTCTTAGTCAGCACAGAGTAGCAAAGAATGCAAGTTGTGCAAGACTTTTAAGCTTTTAACAACCACAACTCTTCAAGTTTTGTTTCCACATTGTGTATTTAAAGGTGGTAAATTGTTGCTTCCCTTTCATTGTACGTTATGTACTGTGGTTTCATCCTGTTTACTTGGCTTGTATGCGCAAACTATTTCAAATAAGCTAAACTGAAAGCCTGTTCAACTGAATTTTGTTCCTCCCTCCTCGTCTTTTTGACAGAATCACTAGATGAGCTGACCTCCATGGTGGTCAAGCTATTTGGAGAGGTGGAGAACAAGAACGTGCCTATCCCAGAATTCCCTGAGCACCCCTTCCAGGAGGAACACCTCAGGGTGAGCCGCTAAGTTATCTCTCCCAATAATTCTTACACTTGATGCTAGAGATGAAATGGATTTGAAACAGTCCATAAGAAGTATTCACAAGCAGCATAAGTGTACAAATAGATCATACTGGGTTCACAATAGGATATTGTCACTATATTAGAAATAGAAACTAGGAGCAGTCATGACTAGGACTGCCCTGATGTACAGTAAGAAGACAGAGAAGAGTTAAGAGAAACAACTAAGAAGAAACGTGGTTACAAGCAGCCACTCTAGAGGTCCTTCTGGACAAGTCACATCGTTTGTGCTATACCTGATATATAATCAACACCTTGAAATATCAAAAGTCACATATTTGCCCAAAACGAGTCACTCGTGTCATGCTTCTTCAGCACCACCCTGGATTCAATCTCACAACGTTCGGTACCAATGGCAAATCATGAATTCATTGAGCCCGCTGAGAAGTGGGTGGACTCTATTTCACTATGAATAGAGTGAATGTTTAGAAATGCTGCTACCAAGGGCGCAATCATGACTTTCCTTCCCTGTAAGGGCAGACGTCTAGTTAATCTCCAAACGGTTTTAAAGGTACAACCATGATATTTGGCATTCTATACTGAGATTGAACACTACATGAGTGAAAAGATGATGTATATTCACTGACTGCAGTTTGTTTCCATGAGGGCAGCTGTGTGGGTTGCCATTAAAGGCCGCCCAGCTCTGCTAATTAAAACAAAATTTCCAAGGCTTGACTACTTGTTTCTTCATAAATCAACAATATCTTGTTACTTTGATGCACATGTGCGGTATTCATTTTTACCCAGTTGTATTTGGGAATGATGCGTAGCTGTAGTTCACATGACAATACATTTTCACTTCTTTGCAGGTTCCATTTTCTATGTATACCTTATATCTAAGTTACTTGATTTATGTCTTTTTTTGGTTTTCACCACAGCAATTCTACAAAGTGGTACCTATCAAAGACATCAGAAACCTGTACGTGACGTTCCCCATCCCGGACCTGCAGAAGTACTACAAGTCTAACCCAGGACACTATCTGGGACATCTGATTGGTCACGAGGGACCAGGAAGTTTGTTATCTGAGCTCAAAGCTAAAGGTAGGGCATACTGGAGGCCTGCATGATATTGGCAGAATTTAAGGATTGTGATATTAAGTGCCATGCACATGGACACAGCTTTTTCTACATGTATATGTTTAACAGTTTTCAGAAAAGGATGCTAATGCCTGGTTTGCTCGGTTTGAATATGATGACGTCTTCAGATACACAAAACACCATGTTTGTTTAGGAGGCTGTGATGAACAATTTCCTCTGATGAAAATGGCAAATTGGAAATTGCAGTAGTCGGACTTCAATATCTTGTCTGTTTTATTTATTAATGTACAACCCTATTTGTGTTCATAAACCCACAATTCTATTCTTTCTTTACTAAAACGGCCCTTAGATGAAATCATCAAACATGTAGCTCAGGTTGTGCATCAATGGCGTATTTATAAAGTGCAAATTTACGACGTTAGAGCTGAACTGTGGTCTTGATAAAGGGAAATAAAAACTCATATCAAAAAACTATATTTTGAAGCAAAGTGAACCAACGGTAAACAAAGCAAATATTTCTTTATATTACAAATGCAGTGTGCAGGCAGGACCAGCACAATCAGCCTTTCTCCTTTCTCAAACAGTCTGTTGTGGATCCACTTCTCCAATTCACAAACTCTTTATTTATTTAGTACTTCAGCTCAAGAGGTTCAAATGTCCATCCTAAAACTAAAGGAAATATATAAATCTCTAGATGTTAATAAATATCTTTATTGTTAGGCTGGGTGAACACGCTTGTTGGAGGGCAAAAAGAGGGAGCCAGAGGATTCATGTTCTTCATCATCAACGTGGACTTGACTGAGGAGGGGCTCTGTAAGTAGCGGATGCTTCTCATTGGGTTTGTTTCCCACTTACTGGTGTCCTTTGCGTGTGGTTGTGCCTTTTGCCTGGTGGAGAGATTTCTGTGTATGCGGTGTGTGGGTAAATTAAATCATGTCCGTTGAGGTGTGATCTGCGTGTCGCTGCAGTGCACGTAGAGGACATCATCTTCCACATGTTCCAGTACATCCAGAAGCTGCGCACTGAGGGACCTCAGGAGTGGGTCTTCGAGGAGTGCAAGGTGATTAATGCTCCGAGCAGGAGGCGCAACTTTTTTTTTTTTTGTCCACTTGTTGTGAAGGCTGATGGATTTTATTAGCTAAATATACACATACAAACCATTATTTAGCTTCTCTATAGTATTAATTTCCCACCCTGCATTATAAAAGTCTACTTGTACATAACTGAGCTGTCCTAAGGGATCAGAATAACATGCATGGGGGCTTAAATGAAACTGCCGTGTGCGCTTGTGACTGACGTGCTCTCTCTCTCTCTGCAGGATTTAAACAAAGTGGCTTTTAGGTTCAAGGACAAGGAGCGACCCCGTGGCTACACTTCCAAAGTGGCCGGTTTACTACATGTAGGTCCCCTCTCCATCTGCAAAGGTTGTCTCCAGGGTGACGCACTGCAGCTCATTGTGTCTGTGTTTAGCCGCTGTCGTCATCAGGTTGCCTGGTGCTGCTGCCGGCTCCTTGGCTGACTGTGTTTAGAGGACGGAGGTATTGCAGAGGCACAGCCAAAATTAGGCTAGGCATTTTCGACCACATATTGCTATAAACATAAGGCTGTCATAGACCAGAATGTCTGTAGCTTTGCCAAATTTTGGTGTTAATAATTTTCTCACCCTCAAGTGTAGTAACACAAAAATGAGGGACTTGTTTTGTGAGATACAGTCCATATTATTCCACAGTGCAGTTTAGTAAACAATTCAGTCTTATCCGCATTCTTTGATAGAGTTCCTTCCACCTCTTATAGCAGCATCAGTTTGAGACCTATGCACCAAAAAAAAAAAACAACTGCAGACAAGGTGTGTTCATTTCCGTCGTACTCAGTGCTCTTGCTCAAGTGGCCATCGAGCATCAAATAGGGATTGCTTGGCCAGTGTTAAGTTTGAAACCCTTTTCACAGTACGACGCTCACAGCTTTCTTCCCTGTCTGTTTTAGTACTACCCGCTTGAAGAGGTTCTGGCAGCGGAGTACCTTTTGGAGGACTTCAGACCCGATCTGATAGAGATGGTGCTGGATAAGCTGAGACCAGAGCATGTCAGGTCAGTGTGAGAACTGTAACCTCTGGTCAACTATTATCTCTTACCAGATATGTAAAGGTGGACATGGCTAACATGGTTTGTGAACCCGTTTGAATTACCTGCAGTCCTGCACAAATGGCTGCTAAAATATGGTCTGATTTTCATGTAAGTCATAACAATAAACACAACTTGATTTAACACATACCATACACAAATGTGTACTTTTACACATCTTTATTGAACATATTGTTCAAACGTTACATCACACACGCGCTGACTGGCTCATCCAATAGAAAAGCTTGAAAATGTCTATGGTCCAATGAGTGGCCTTCTGTCTTCTTTGACGTTCTTTGTTTGTTTTCTGTTGCACCATCCGTGTGTGTGCGTGTGTGCATGTGCGTGCGTGTGCGTGCGCGTGCGACAACAAAGGAGCACTGGAGCCCTGCATTATCGTTGTACCTGGTATCACTCTTTGGATATAAGAAATCAACTTCTTTTCTTGCCAGCTCTGACAAAGTCCTGTTCTACTATGATGTTTGGATGAAACGGCTTTTCAATTTTCTGCTTTTAAAGAGAATGCGAGGCAGCTTTACAGATTCAATTTCCTCTCCAGCTTCAAAAGGCTGTTTGTTGCAGTAGGAGATTGGCCCAGAAATTGTATAAATTGACGTTAGTAAACTGCGCACTCGTCAGACTTAATTTTTTCTTCTTAGTGGTTGGTGGGGATGTAGGTGGTCAGCCATTGCTGGTGAGGCCAGCTTCCTCTGGACGGCGTGCTCGCTCACTGCTGTTTTGGATAAAGTTTTATATTACACTCTTTAGTTTTGATTCACCACCTCCTGTGCGCTGAAATGATTTCCTGCCGTGCCCAACAGGAGATATTCATTTGGGTAAATGGGGCGAATCTACAGTGTGTCTGCTGGGGCTCTGTTGCAGCCCGGCTTTGTGATCCAGACTGTATTTTTATTTTTACACGAAAATCTTCCCTAGTGCAGATTTCATTTGAATTCATTATATATGTTTAACCATGTGCTGCCACTGATTTTGAATTCATGACATTGTTTCCTTATATATTGATCCCATTCCAAGAGCTGTAAACACCACTGAAGCGGCGTTAAGCACCATTGAACTGTTTTTACATTGACCCCACTAACTGTCATTGACCATGGTTTGCAGGAACCCACTATTCTCAGTGCCACTGTGTGATTGATTGTCGTGATTGAACACGCCTTCTAAATACAGCCTATTGATCGAGAGCTCTAGCGTTGCCACGGTATCGGACTTCTAAACATAGTGCGTCAGTTTCAGGCCAACAACGCATCGACGAATCTCCACTACCTCAAGCATCCTACAAATAGAATACTAATCTGATCTGATATCATAGGGATGGCGAGGCAAAACGGGGGGCCTGGGGACAAACGGAGAGTATCTAACCAGGTCTGACAGAGAGGTTTTCGGATCCATGTAATGTGACCCGGTTCCTTCTCTCCTCTTCCTCCCAGAGTTGCAGTGGTGTCAAAGTCGTTTGAAGGGCAGACAGACAAGACTGAAGAGTGGTACGGCACGCAGTACAAACAGGAGGCCATCTCTGACGAGGTCCTCAAGGTGAGTTCTCGTCAGTCTAACTAATTCACACATAGTCTAAAATGAATTCAATTAATGATTGCATGTCTGTGTATCAGAAATGGGCGAAGGCAGACCTCAACGGCAAGTTCAAGTTGCCTATGAAGAACGAGTTCATCCCTACCAGCTTTGAGATCTACCCTCTCGAAAAAGATGCGCCACCTGTCCCCAGTTTAATCAAGGCAAGTGTTTCTGCTGCGCTCCTTTTTTTTTTTTCTTTTTTTTTTTATCAAAGCATCGTCAGTCCTCATTACTTAAGGCGACAGACAGTCCTGATTCTCAACTGCATATTCTGAGAGTCACTGCTTTCATAAGGTAATAAGGCATTATCAGGATTGAGACATAAAGAATGTAGCGTTGCTGTTGCCATCATGTCAAGATCAGAGGAGTTAAGCTATTAGCTACAGCTTACATGGTCTGTTCTCTTGAGGAATGACTCCATGGAGAAAAAACATAGTACTTGATATAGTAATTTTCTTTTTATCTGTCACACACTCTGCTGAGTACAAAGGCAGCAGTGTGATCTGTTGCAATTCAGTTAAATATCTGAGATGCACACACTGTCGGCTTATCGTGGTTTGTAGTTGAAGTGTGCTTGTGCTGACACTAGTGACTTGTATATGCAAAGCGTTATCTTTTGTGCAGAATGAACTCTTAAATGAGAACCATACTTGTGTGTGGTGTGTTTGTTTTGTTTTGTTTTTTCCTAGGACACTGCCATGAGCAAGGTGTGGTTCAAGCAGGATGACAAGTTCTTCCTGCCCAAGGCATGCCTGAACTTTGAGTTCTTCAGGTGCGCAACGAACCATGACGCTTGTTACTCCCATAGGCATTCCAGACTCAGGGTACCATGTAATGTGTTTGGGTCTTTGGCCATGGATAATCCCCTTATCAGTTTTGTGACGCTACAAGCTTTCCCCACATGTCAGAATTAGAAGATAGACGTTTTTGTAAAGCCGTCTTTCTGACGACTGCGTCGGATCTGACTGGTTCACACAATCATCAGATCAAAACAGGGCAGAGATGGTACCTCAGTTCACACAATCCTCTATTCTAGCTTGTAATAGTTAATATTATTTAACGACAGCTGGATGTGAAAAAGCATGCATGATGCTAGCGGGGGTTTTCCAGTGTTTGCTGTGTTATAGTACGAGCTTAGTGTTTGCAAAAGCTTTCCAACTCTCCTCTGCTGTTTGAAGTTAATGTTGCTAGCTGCACTGAACTGATTGTGTGAATTGAGGTACCACCTATACCTAGTATGTATTGGATGGTTGTGTGAGCCAAGTATGTCACATGGTTTCCTCTAAAGGCATTCAAGTAGCTGCAACTCCTATCTGCGAGTTATTGAAGGCAGATACTGATATTTTTAGATTGAAGCTTCCGATAGCCAATATTTTAAACCAATATTCTCTATATTTGACCATTTTCATGCCAAAAATTACAAGGATTTACATCAGAAATCTAGCCTTCTGCAGGGTGTAAAACCCTCACTAAAACTCTTATTGAAAGCCATACGAATGAAATTCCCTTAGGCAGGGTAGCAGCTCCTCAAGGCGGGGTGAGGCAGGTTTCACTGTAGGTTTTACAGACTGCCACCCCTGAAGCTGTTGAGTAAAATCATATCTCCACCGCCATCATATCTGCAGGGGATAGCATTGACTTGCCCATATCAATCTCAATGAATGTACATGAATTTATCTTGGTGCAAAGAGCCATTAACAACGCGGAGTGCACAGTACATTACCTCCCCCCACTAGGGAAGGGACTATCCAAGACCTACTATTGACAGTACACTATACAAATTGCTCTACATGTATCGATTGAATGTTGTCTATGTACAGGACTTTTTTTTTTAAAATGTAAAGGAAATTCAGCTACTAATTCGATGCCTCTGTGTTAATGTTGGGGGAGGACTTTGGGAGCATTTTCTGCCTGTGGGTTGTCCTTCCTGTATGCTCACAGCTGCCATTTTCTCTACAGCCCATTTGCATATGTGGACCCCTTGCATTGTAACATGGCATATTTATACCTGGAGCTCCTCAAGGACTCCCTCAACGAGTATGCATATGCAGCCGAGCTAGCTGGCTTGAACTATGACCTCCAAAATACCATCTATGGGATGTATGTAAGTATTCAGATTCCCTCCTCATCGGCCTCATGCTGCGTCCCAAACCTTAAGTCACCTGCCCGTTGATCATCCTCAACCTGCCCCCCCCCGTCTGCGAGGCTTGGGTCAAATGGTATTTGCAAATACTTCTCAGCCATCTAGGGCAATGCAATGAATGCACATACAAATTAGACAATCACAGCAACATACATGAAAACACACATGGATACAAAAAACAATACAAAAGTCAATTAAAGGTCTCATTCAGTTTGTATGATTTTGTTTTCACATGGGCTATGGCTCAGGATAAGAATGTTCTTCGTGATGTTTAGCTAGCAAATGTAGTTGAAAGTTGACTTGAATTTGTTAAAATGAATGAATCTGAAGTCGTCACAGGCAGAATACTCAATACTGAATCCTGATTGGTCGACAACACCAGCTCTAATTCAATTGAGGTAAACCTGCTGAGTGGAGGCTCGCCATCCTGCAAACTGGCCTGATTGGATTTAAGGAATTCTTTAGTGAGGGGAGCCAATCAGGACCAAGTTAGTCTGAACAACGGAACCAAAATCAAATTTTAACATTGTTTTTATTGAACATCCCTGGTAATATGTAGATGCATAGAGGGCAATTTGAATTCCTCTAATAGGGGACCTTTAAGTATTCCTTTCTGTGATTATCAACTCACCTGACACTTCGATAAGTGTCTGATACAGTAACCTTCACTCATCTGGTACTCTGCAGAATAATACAAACGCTCAGAATGATTTGCAAATATTTGACCCAGGGCTGGTTTCAATGGAGCCTCTGTGCTGTCTGTATCTTCCTCTTCATTCCTCCTCCATCCCCCTTCCCTCCTTTGCTCAACCACCTCCTGGGAAACCCTAATGACTACCTAAGAGGTGTTCATTTGCTCCTGCAGCGAAGCAGACCGTATCACTCTTCCTCCAGTCCTTTGAGACCTATCGGGGTTAAAAGCAGCCCTCTAGTCGTCTGGTGCGGCAGCTCTTTGACGGAAGAGATTGAATTTTTGATTTAAAGGTTGATCCAGAGGAAATGGGACACATGCATCCAGAGTATAATGGCCTTTATCTAGCAGTAGCATCAGTCCATAGGATATAGTTTCCTGTCACGTTGTACTGGACAGAAAGCTGGTCACGAGGCTGCATATACATACTCTGTTCTTCTCATCCTTGCCCTGTCTTGTCATTTTTTTGGATTCCCTTCATTCCCATTGTTTTGTTTTTTGTTCTTTTTTTCCCCCCCTATTAGTCGCTACCTATATGCAGATCCCCTGCACTGCAATATGACCTACCTGTTTCTCAGGTTACTGAAGGATGATTTAAAAGAGTATACATATGCAGCCCGCCTGGCCGGGCTGGTCTATGGCGTAGCCTCAGGGATGAATGCCATTCTCGTAAGTACGTCGTCTGCTGCCTCACCCATATTCACCATGGACGGGCCCCGATTGAGGCTTTGAGCGTGTGCGGGACTGGCTTGGTTTTCTTCTCTACGCTTGGTGTGATTGTGTGAAGTGTTGTATGCCCTGTTTGTCTACCCAGGAGGATGGGTAAGCAGGGCCTTTCCTTGCTACTGCATGTCCCGCCCATACTAACTCAATTTGTCGCTTCACTGCAGTATAGCTGACTACAGTCCTTATGGCATGTCACATAGTGTAATGGCATTTTACCTCTACCTATGAGTGTCAGGCTAGATTCATCGCATATACAGTGGATATCAGAAGCCAACACACCCTTTCATATTTTCTCATTTTTATTGTGTTGAAGCCTGAAATGAAAACCAATTAAATCACTTATTCACTTTCATTGGATATAGTTTGAAAACAACAGGCTGTCATTTCTGACAATGCATTAAAATGGAACATTTAAACCCCTCGATTAATTGAATTGTTTTTCATTTCAGTCCTCAAAAGCAATGAAAACTAGTGAATATAAAAGTGTGTGCAACCTTATGATATCCCCTGTAAATTTCCATCCTTCCAAGGAAGAATGGTCGGCTGATTTCACAGATTCATCCAGCCTAATGCGTTCCTATAGCGACTGTGCGGCGATCAGAGAGGAGTAGCTACTAGATGGTACGATTTCATATATCGTTGCTATATTTTTCTTTCTTTTGGCTGCCATTTTGAAGCTTCCATTGTTTCAGTGTCAGGCAGATAGATGAAGTGTCTCCTTCCCAAAGCGCACGGAATGAAGCCAAATGATGCGGATCCTCTGACATATTTATAGTCTCATTTCTGCTGACTCAAAGAGTGCACAAAGCAAGTTGGAAGTGGAACTGTATCTGGGAGCCGCGCTAGGCACCGCTATGCCCGATTGGGCTACTTGCAGAAGTTTTGTGCAAGCTCCTTCCTTCTCGAATTATGACTACAGCGACGTGCTCGTAAATCTCTCGGATGTAATGTTGGGGACATAAAGTACAGAACTGCTATTCTCCGTTTAAAAACAAAAAAAAATGAAATCCACCGAAAATCACATCCCTGATCTTTGAAGCAAGGTGCCTCTCCTTCCCGTCACTCTTCTTCTGTGGTTTGCTCTCTTCTCTCCAGCCACCTAACTTCAACACTCCTTCTCCACCCCGTCTCACATGACCTAGTAACCTTTCTCCATTGTCCTGGTGTTTTGCTGGAGCTGTCCGTCACCGTTGAAAATGTGTGATTGATTGGTCTTGCCCTTCGAGGTGGCTGTTCTGCCCCCTTCATCTGTTTGGTTGACTGCTGGGCTGTTTGTGATTGACTGGAGTCAGCAGTATCGGCGTGACTGGCTGGGTGTCCGTCAAGGTTAATGATGTTAGGAGAGATTACTGTTAACAGGCGTCACCACAGAGACGAAGCGGGACGGATGGGGCGATTCTGAGAGCGTAGGTTTTGCTGTGTCATGAAAGGCCTTTAGGTGTGGATGACGTTGCAAAGACGAGCCTTTAAATAACCTTGACTGTTTGACTGACATCAAAAACATATTGACTGCTTAGGTCCATTCTGCATTCTAGGTTAGGTCTTGTGTTTACACTGCAGCAGATAATGACGTAATGCTCCCTATATAGGCCAGTCATATTATGAAGGCTGATATTTAATGGTGGTTTGCTATTTTTGTTGCGTAGGCCCCGGTAGTGTGAGTTCAAACACAGTATGTGACAAAGCGCATGACAGGGACGAAGGCTTCTCCTGACATTTATACCGTACGCGTTATCACCAGCCCTCTCTTGTAGCACAGTGCACTGTCAGCGCTCTGTGACAGGACGGAGCATTTAGCTGACTAGAAAGACTAGTTTTCTGAGGATGAGTCACGAAAAGAGCAAGAGCGCTTTAAAACAAACCGTCGTTTCCATCTCCCCCTCATACACATGCATCCATTTTGACGCACTTCATTGTCCCACTGTTTCTTCTGTGATTTTATGTAGCAGTGGTCCGAGTTATGGTTGTTGTGCAATTTGGATACCATATCGTAATTAAAAAGGTAAAATCATCATGACTACACTGTGAAACTGATTTTTATAGAGACATTTGGCTGAACTATGCTGTTATTTTATTATCATTTCATCTTCTCTGGTCGTGGTGGTAACGTTCTTGCTGCGGTGCCATAGCACTGCTGATTGAATCCAGATATAACACTGTCTTGCTGGTTTGGGAAAAGTCTGGAAAATGAATCTAATAATTTCCTTAAAGTATGGGACTTGCACAAGAGCCATAGAAATGTTCAGTTCCGATACATTTATGATGACAACATTGTAGGCAATTGTAGACCCACTGTCGCATGTATATTTGTGAAGAATAATCTTCAGCTGTAGAGTGATAGGATCTGTTCAGCCACTAATAGCATATGTTATACTGAACACTGATTTTAAAATCTTCCAATCATACAGTGTAGAATAGGATTCCTGATTGTACCACACACACACACACACTTTCTCTGTTTGTCAACCCCTCTGTCTGCCTCCCGCCCTTTGCGCCACAGCTGTCAGTGAAGGGTTACAATGACAAGCAACACATCCTGCTGAAGAAGATCCTCGAGAAGATGGCCACCTTCGAGATCGATGAGAAGCGCTTCGACATCATCAAGGAAGCGGTAATGCCCCGTTCAGTCATAATGACAGATTGACCGTACCACCGTGTTCATAGCCTTGTAAGGCGTTAAGAGCCTTATTATTCTGCAACTGCAGCCCTCTGGTTAGATTTGTGTTGGGACTGTAGTTCTGACATACCAGGCTTTTTTAGCCCCAGCTCCTACAGCGCCAGTGCTGAACTGACTTTGACCTCTCTCTCTCTCTCCAGTACATGAGGTCTTTGAACAACTTCAGAGCCGAGCAGCCCCACCAGCACGCCATGTACTACCTCCGTCTGCTAATGACCGAGGTGGCCTGGACCAAAGACGAGCTCAGAGAGGCTCTGGATGGTGAGTCACTCTTCTTACTCTTACTACTCTCTTCTATCCCAAACTCCCATCTCTTGCGCTTATTAGCCCCTTAGTCCCACTGTGGGTCAAACCTGCTGCTTGAACCTAATTCCTGCATTTCCTTTTCTACTGTGCTGGGCCTAAACAGAGATGACACATACTCCAGCCCCTCTGCTTGCTAGGGCCGAGCTAACGGAGCTTTTATAAATGTGCAATGTCTGAAACTTTTTGGCTCACCTGGCAAGGGCTGGTAAACTAAAAAATGACCCGCTAAGAGCAATTTTTACCAGCCAAATTAATTGATATATGTCGCGAGTTTGTGTACAGAATCAGGTACTGCATGAGTAGATTAATAGTTTTAATTTCAAGCTTGTTCCCTCCTTTATACAGTGGAGTTTAGTCTGAGTCAACATTAGGCTAGTTCAATCCAGGCAGGAACAGAAGAGCCCCAGAACAGCCTGTTTGATACAGAACCTTTGTTTTTCCTTTGGTCTTTGCCTGTTGTCCCTGGCGACCACCGCACGCTCTCTTCCCATGAGCTCATCAAATCAAAGACTGAGCCATTCAAATGTTATCTCAGAAAGTTACCAGCCAGCGACAGCCGACCTCATGGATTTATCTGCCAAAGACACATTTCACAGGCATTTGGAGGTTCGGGTCCTGTTTGCAAGCTGTTTTGTATTTGGGTTTAACAAGTGTAGGCTGTAGGAGTAATGGCTATTGTTAATAATGTTAGACTGTGGTTATGTAGCTAATCATGAGAGTTAGTAATCTAGATAGTTGACTTGGGTAGGATAACTTGGCTATAGCGAGGGCCAATGAATCTCAGATGAGACATCGCAAGAAATTTAGTGCTCTGCTTCTTGAGTTCCAGGGCGTTTTGGCATACAGTTGAAAGAGGGCTGCTCTTCCTCTCCTCTCACCTTCCCTCTGTCCTCCCCTCCTCTCCTCCCTTTCGTTTTTCCTCCTCCACCTCCAGTCGTCATTTGAATGCTGGGGCCATGCTCCAGCAGATGCCTCCCTAGCTGCAGTCTGTCCTCTCCGCAGTGCCTGTCTGGAAGCTGAAGGGCAGCTTGTTATATTTTCAACCACAGACCTTACACTGACTCTCCTCACAGTCACAAGAGACTCAATTAACCTGCGAGGTCGAGGCCCGTAGCCCAGGAACGGCTCCTCACCAGGGCCTCCAATTACCGTGGCCTTCCCTTATCGGTGTCCTTAGCCTCCATCTGCCCTCTCCCTGGGATCCGGGAGACACTTTCGGCCTCTTGTTTTCCAGTTTGGATGTGTTGGTGTGGACAAACAATAATTTAGATCATCATAGACTATCTGTGTGTGTGTGTGTGTGTGTCTGTGTCCCTGTCGTAGCTCATCCTTGGCTCATCTTCGCCACTCCTGGAATCTGGGTCAGGCGTTGCATGAATTCCGATTGGCCAACCTGTTTTTAACCAGGATTGCATCAATAAGTCTGTCTGTAATCACCATTTTCTGGTTTGTGACAGCAAGCGCCACACACGGCTGTTTTTCTGTCCCGTCTTGATAGCGGGCAGAGAAATTGCTCTGTGATTGATTGCTCTTGTCTGTAATCTGTATTGCAGATGTCACTCTCCCACGCCTCAAGGCCTTCATACCTCAGCTACTGTCACGGTTACATATCGAAGCCCTTCTCCATGGCAACATCACCAAGGAGGTTTGTTTGAAGTCACTACCTTTTTTTTTCTGCCAGCAGACGGGAATTTTAATTTTGTTTGCTCTCAGGTCTTGACAGATTTAGGAAATTCTCTAGTGCAGCTTTCACTTCATATCTAGGCTATAGGTTTGGCTAAAATATGTGTGTGCCTTTTTTCTTTCTTTTTCCTTTCTCATTCCCCGCCCAGGTTCCTTCTGTTCCCCTCAAATCATTTTATCTGACCTCCGTCACCGAGGCGTCACCGAGGGCGACCGCCGAAAACCCTCTTATAAGATTCAGCAATCAAATCACACTTTTTATGAGGTCCCAGCTGTCATAGCGCCCGCCTTGTGCCTTGTAATGATGACAGCGTCACAGTCTGGCGGAGAGAGAATTGGATTCACCAGTAGGAGCAATGATCCACTTCATCATCACAGAGCCTTAGGGTGGATCGGCTCCTGTAACACGAGAGCGAGTACTGACCATGTAGACTTCCAGAGAAGCCTTGTGATAGAAGATAGATAGATGGGATTCATGTGTTGATGAGCAGGGCAGACATATCGACAGGTCAGCAAAGCAGGGGATTAAAATGCTGCTCTTTTTTTGTGGATTAAAATGCTCTCTCTCTCTCTCTCTCTCTCCCTCTCTCTCTAGTCTGCTCTCAGCATGATGCAGATGGTTGAGGACAAGCTCATCGAGCACGCTCACACCAAGCCCCTCCTCCCCAGCCAGCTGATTCGCTACAGAGAGGTGCAGGTTCCAGATGGTAGGCCACATCTCTTCCCCCCCACCCCCCATTAATGCCCCGCCCATTAAGCGTTCTTAACATCCGCCAGTCGTGCCTGTCTCCATGGTGACCCAGCAGAAGAGTCCTTAGCCAGCACTCTTGCCCTCATCATCATTGCTGCTGTCTTGCGTTTGCAATGACTCAAGTATATTCAACATCCCTCATTTCCCTTGGGGGAACATGGCACTCGTGAAGGGGTAATGGACGTCATTGGGCAAAACCCACACACTTTCCCTTTAGCACACACACACACACACACACAGAGCGAAGTACCTGCGCTGCCCTTCTGATTACATTAGGAAACTTCAGCGACGTGGAGAGGAAAAGCAGAGCCGTCTGGAGCCACCTGGAGACATCCTGTGTCCCACTGAGGGATTTTCCGGGCCCAGTTCCAGCCCGCCAGTCAGACACACAGAGTACGGAAAGAAGGACTTAAGGGATGTAAACATGATATTGGCTTACCAAATGACTGGCCATGGAACACATCATAACTCCCCTGGCTGAAAGGTTTAGACCTGAAGGTTCACATAAATCTGGGACCACTTTCATGTCTCAAAGAAATGCGCAGTGTAGCTTGCCAGTGTGCAGCAAGATGATCGGTAGCTGTTTCCTCTCGGTGTGCAAAGCTAGCTTGTACCACCCAGAAAGACATCAATGTGTGCTGCAGTGAACTAAAATAAATACCCAACTTCTCCCAGCACGAGCTAATCAGAGCTTATCTGCCCAAAAAGTTTTTTATTTCTCCGAGTAGAACTTCTGACGCGTTGAGGAGAACGGGAGGGGAGATGCCGAGAACCGTTGACAGGACAGTCCCTCAGCGCAGAGCCAGAGTGCTCAGTCAGCATCTGCATTACCCAGCCTCAACTGCTTCCTCTCCCATTCAAAGTCTGCTTGATCTCAACAGACTCAAAACAAACCAGAGTTGAGAGTCCTAAAGGAAGCGGCTTTACACACGACGGCGCTCTTCTCCAATATCCGCTCAAAAGAAAAATGAAAGTGGAGATGAAAAGCTTCAGTAGTCCAATTTGGATCCACTCAGCACAAAGGGGTGATGTCGCATCAAGCCTCTGCCTTTCTGGAAACACTCACCACTGTCCTTGGTCTGAACTTTCCCAAACTACTCTATTAACACTCATGTATGTATAATATATATGTGCGTATTTGCCTTGAGCAAAGTGCTCTGGCATAATTGCATATTTGCACTTGAACCAGCTCATCGGTTTTGCAGGCATCATGTCTGCATGTTACTCCACGGGGCATTGATTATTCTTTGAGTGTTTTGTTGAAAGACTGCATCTTGCATAGAAGGCTCTTGGACATGGAGACATGGAGAGATATTCCAGATGGCAGAATTTATTTCATAGCTTCTCTGAATTCATGGATCATAGGGGAATCTATGAGAGCTTGTTTTTTTTTTTTTTTGTTTTTTTTTCCCCCCACATATTTGTTGCATTGCATGTTGGGTAGAACTTAACATTCAGTGGCCACTTTTCCTAAGCAAGGCCAAAAGACTATTAAGTTTATCTGGAACCGTGGCCCTGCTCAATAAAGATGTAAAAAGAATCATGAATCCGTCGAATGTTTTTGAGGAAATGATGTCATTTCAATCAATATAATCTTAAAGAATTCTTATCTTAATCTGATCAGATTTCTTTTCAGACTAGTTAGGAGACCAGCAAGACTATACAGTGTTCATGTTTTGTCCATGAACGTGAACAACTGTATCCTACGAGCTAATGCAGCTGCTTAGTCTGCTGTCATTGCGTCACCTTTGTAAGTCATTTTATGTCGAAATAGTGGTCACTGCAGCTACAGAAACCTCATTTCTATCCTCTGTTGATCCACAATCATGGAGAAGTTTAGAGAAAAAGGGTCAGGGTGCTTTTATGTGCCACTTGACGTTTGACGTGAGCATTAGGCCGTTGAAAACAATTTGCACACTTGAAAACAGATGCATCTGATACTTCCAGTGCTTTACTGCCTTTAATCTTCAACTGTCATGCAATGGGGGAGGACTGGACTGAGAACCCTGTTGTTTTCTTCTGTATCGTCCTTACATGGAATAGATGTGAATTTGAGCCTCGTCGGTCTGCATTGGCAAGTGGATGCATATATTGTTCATGATTGCAACGCTGAAACAAAAACTAAACCATGGACTCTTGTCTTTACCTCTCAGGTGGCTGGTACGTTTACCAGCAGAGGAACGAGGTGCACAACAACTGCGGCATTGAGATCTACTACCAGACAGACATGCAGACCACCCATGACAACATGCTGCTGGAGCTCTTCTGTCAGATCATCTCGGAGCCCTGCTTCAACACGCTGCGCACCAAAGAACAACTGGGTGAGCCCCACAAGCAGGAGCAGCACCTGAGCTGACACCACCAATAATATGAGAAAGAAATTCCTCATTCAAACCTGCAATAGACATGTTTTCTCACTCATTATATTAAGATAATAGCAGTAAATATAACTTGCCATCAATTTCCTAGCGCAGTGAGCACGCACAGTCAAGCTACATTTTGAACTTGATGCTGCTTTTGCGACTGAGTGCACATAGGATGTGTAGTTTTCTGGCTGGTGACAGTAAAAAGGTACACACGCTTGTACTCTTCATTTGATATAAAATGATATAAAAGCCTGTCTGTAAAAATGTTTTAGAAATGACTCCTTCCTTCCCTCCACCCTCCTCCTCCAGGCTACATAGTGTTCAGCGGGCCCCGGCGGGCCAACGGTGTCCAGGGCCTGCGCTTCATCATCCAGTCAGAGAAGGCGCCCCACTACCTGGAGAGCCGCGTGGAGGCCTTCCTCCGCACCATGGAGAAGTCCGTGGAGGAGATGAGCGAGGAGGCCTTCCAGAAACACATCCAGGCCCTGGCCATCCGCCGCCTGGACAAGCCCAAGAAGCTGGCCGCCGAGTGCGCCAAGTACTGGGGAGAGATCATCTCCCAGCAGTATAACTTCGACAGAGGTGAGGCCTCCCGACTGTTCTCCTTACTGGTCACTCTGAATTCCCTTTTATAGGTTTTGACAGTTTATATTTAGAAACCCTTTCTGATGCACCCAGGATGATGAAGAGCTTGTGTTACACAGTGCGTCAGGTATAAACTCCTGAGATTTATCGATATTTTGGGTAATCCTAGAGGAGAGCAGGTCGGTTGCTTAGAGCCACACAAATTGGCATTGATTCCCGCCTGGAATGATACGCAGCCGTAGCGCTCCTCTCTCTTCCCAGCATCCTCCTGAGTGCCATTATGGATTGTAATGGGCCTGATTCAGTGGTAATCTGCCTAAAACCCTGAGTGATGGCACACTAAAAAGCTGCCCAGGGAGGGGTGGCGATTACTGATACTAGCACTGTTGGAGGAGGAGAGGCACGAGACGGAGGGCAGCTAACACACAGGCTAACGTACAGCACAAAGGCATCAGTCAAGCCACGGGTTGTCTGCTGGGGAGGGCTGCCATTAACGAGAAGACCACAAGATGATGTGTCCTCGCTTCATGCTTCAGTAATCATCTTTAAAATTTTGTGTCAAAAAAGGTGTTTATTGGAGTCAAGGGTAGATTCTGTAAATAAGAAAGTAGTAGTAGGTAGTGACGTTCCCAAAACCGATAACGTGAAATAACTTTTTTTTTTTTTTTTTTTTTTTCAGACAACATCGAAGTGGCCTATCTGAAGACTCTGACAAAAGAGAACATAATGCAGTTCTACAGGGTGAGTATCTTCATGTTATACAATGCCTCTTCATTTCAGAACACACAGTCCTGTGTCAAAACTCAAACCGACTGCACAGTTCGACTGTTTGAAGGCCGATACTGGTAGTTTAGGATTGAAACTGACGATATCCAGTATTTTGTGCTGATATTGAAAATCTTGCCATTTTCATGCCAATTAATCTAAACTATGGATTGAAACACAGGATGATGATTGTAGTGATTACAATAGTAATAATAACATGTTGTAAATGTTTCCATGGACAACTAGTGCAGTATTGGTCAATTCAACATTTAATCAGCAATCAAACAAACTGCATCATATCCATCACATCAAGGTGGACGACACTGACGATATCAGAATTTTAATAAAATATATCAGCAAACCAGCATATCGGTCGAACCGTGTGTGTGTGTGTGTGTGTGTGTGTGTGTGTGTGTGTGTGTGTGCGCCTGTGTGTGTGTGTGTGCGTGTGTGTGTGTGTGTG
>OOFE01029523.1:7059-22838 GCA_900323365.1 Monocentris japonica | reverse complement strand
GAAGAAGCACCCAATCTTTGAAGGCCGTTGCTCGAAGAAGTCGGACTTGAAAAAGTCGCCTGTTGCCTTTGTTCGCCTAGCCTTCCTTTGCCAGACGCTTGAAAGCTGACGCTTTCAAAGCAGCAGTGATTAAAACTGCTTCCACTGATTGTTAGTTGTCAGCCAGGAGTGCAGGCCCCTCCCAGACACTTAACAAGTCAATTGTCCTAGTTCAGGTGAAACTACCTCCAATAGGGGGTGCGACACAAACAGAAACTGGGCTTAATTGTCTTAACCCTAGGCGAGTAAAATAACACACTAAATCAAAACAGCTAAAACAACAAGATATAAGGATACACTAAATCAAAACAGCTAAACAACAAGATGTAAGGACAAACAACAACAGTTAGGCCTGAAGGTGTGGCTACAAAGACAGACTGAAGAACTGGCAGCTAACAATACAAACTGACCACCTAGGATCTAACAACAGACTATTGAATAAGGCACTAGTACTGAAGCAGTCTAAGTACAGCTAATAGCAACTTGATAAGCAAGAAAAATATACTCAGTCTATTCTAGATGAGTCCAGCAGTTCAGAATCCCTCCAGAAGTTGAATACACACTATTTCTTCTCTTTACCCCAGGCCTCTATGTGTGGGATGTGGAGGGTAACAAATATTATGACTTCCTGAGTGCCTACAGTGCAGTGAACCAGGGCCACTGCCACCCAAAGATCATTGCTGCGCTCAACGCCCAGGCCTCCAAACTCACCCTCACCTCCAGAGCATTCTACAATGACATGCTGGGAGCCTACGAGGAGTACATCACCAAGATGTTTGGCTACAATAAAGTCTTGCCCATGAACACGGGTAAGGAAATAATAATAGAACACTTTAGAAACAGCAAAGTGTAGTGTAGTACATCTTCAAAGGTCATCATGAACGTATTTGGTTTTCTTTTCTTTTGTACCTAAACAAGGTGTTGAAGGTGGTGAGACTGCCTGCAAGCTAGCCCGTAAGTGGGCTTATAATGTAAAGGGTGTTCCCAAGAACCAGGCCAAAATCATTTTTGCAAGTAAGTAGCTATCCTATATTTTAATACAATCACAATCATCTACATTATGTAATGATGTAAACTAAGTACAGTCCGATAACCATGTATGTTATTCACTCTTCTTGATTAGATGGTAACTTCTGGGGCCGCACCTTGGCAGCCATCTCCAGCTCCACCGACCCCAGCAGTTACGACGGTTTTGGTCCCTACATGCCAGGCTTTGAGCTTGTCCCATACAATGACATTCCTGCACTAGAGGTACAGGTTTAGACTCTTATCTTCAAGACTCATCTATCCTCTTTGTTTTCATGTTGTTTCAGTCATAGCAAAACATTGTAATGGATTTCCAATGTGCCTTTTCTGATTTTGATGCTGTCACAGGCAGCTAATGTGGGCCAACTCACTGGACAAAGTCCTTGGTAAATTGTCAGAAATGTGGGCAATTTTAACAAATAGCCAATCGCATGAAACAGATCCATAGCAGCGTATTTAATAACAACTAACAACTAAACACTACAAACATTTATTATATCTCTAATAAAAGAAATCTTGATGCAAAGCAAAGATTTTCTGCCATTCTCTAAACATCATTTAGACGCCCTGTAAAATCTTGCTAATTCAGTAGTTATTTAATACTATCCTCTGTACACTTATTTTTTTCATTGGACTGCAATGTTTTTGTTCATATCTGGTATTGTTAATGGAATGTTTTTTTTTTTTTGTTTGTTTTGTTTTTTTGCAGTACATTTTTTGCAATAATTTTTCCAGAGTTGGTTGTTGAGGAGGCAGGCTTTTTATCTGTTTTGATCCAATATCCTGAACATAACCTGCTCTGGATCATGTTAGGTATGCAGCCTAAGTTACCATGGTGATCTATCCCACTACCAAATGATATCTCTCTGGTTTCTCCTCTGACGCCTTCACTGACCTCATGCTTTGCCTAGCTCCTTTAATGGCCCCCCACATGCAACCCCCTGGCTCAGAAATTAAATTCATTAATCACCACTATAAGAGAAAGCATTGAATTATCCAACTCAAACAGGATAATAAATGTCAAATCATAGAAACATAAACTGTAGCCTGACCACCTTCTCACCTATTGACTTACCCTTACTTGCAAAATCATGTCTCTTCTAAACTCTGCAAGCTGTCTTTAGCAATTAATACCTTTTTTAAAATGTAAAAACACACTTATTAAAATGTCTTTTAAGTAGTCTATTGGCTCCTTCTATGACCTTCTATTTATTGTTTTTGATCTTTTCATGTTTTATTGTTTAGTCCTGTCTGCATTATTTTTATACTGTTATACATACTAATTTGTATTGTTGTGAAGAACTTTGTGAACTTTGTTTCTGAAAAGCGCTATACAAATAGTTATTGTAGTAGTAGTAATAATAATAATAATAATAATAATAACAACCATTAGTTAACCATCTCCATGAGACTGAAAATCCAGGGTTAAGACCAAAGTTAGCTCGCTGACCCACTAATCTCGCTTTGTGAGACAGGTTTTTCCAGGTGTTCCAGGTTTTTAGAGATGTTCCAAAACAACACTTATTTCTCATTATCTTCCAAACTACCTCCCTACTTGTCTATGTAAACATAAGGACTTAATGATTGACTAAAGTAGCGTGGATCTATTGAAAGGGTTACCATAGACATAGATAAAAATGTCTGACCGGTTCCCATTGGTGTCGTCTTTGTTTTTTTTTTTTGTTTTTTTTAATCTCTCCAGAAAGCCTTTCAAGATCCTAATGTTGCAGCCTTCATGGTGGAGCCCATCCAGGGGGAGGCTGGGGTGGTGGTGCCTGACCAGGGCTACCTGACCAAAGTCAGAGAACTTTGCACCAAACACAACGTGAGTCTTGACAAACAAACACAAGCAAGAATCCTTTTATCTTTTTCAAGAATGACTCATTGGCTTAGGCTATCTCACCTTTGTTATCTTTATTGAGCAGATGGCATACTGCTTTGGGTAAGTACAGGTTTGCAGTTAACAATAATTATTAATTAGCAATTAATTCATTCCCAATGTATTTGAAAGGGGTCTCAGCTCTCTGGCTCCCTAGTTGGTCATACTGCAGAAAGTACAGTAACCTTAACCTACTTGACTTGTTAGGATTAGATTAGATTAGATTAAACTTTATTGTCATTGCACAGAGTACAGGTACTGAGACAACGAAATTGCAGTTTGGCATCTAACCAGAAGTGCAAATAGCACTAAAGTGCAGAGTGTGCATATGTACAGTGGTAGATAGATATGAAATAAACAGTAAGGGCTAGATATGAATATGCTGTATGTACAGGATGAACTATAATTACAGTATACAGTATGTAATATGACAGTATAAACAGTATAAACAGGTTACAAAATATATGTAATATGTGTATAAAATATATGGTGCAAGGGTATAAGTAGTGCAAAAAATAAAAGAAACAGGATGCGATCACACCTATAGTTCATTCAGTTCTTTGGTCCAAACCATAGTTGAAAAGTTTACTTGTATTTTTGTATTTGTTTGTTTAGGTTCACACAACCAGGGATTGTAAACAAAAGTCACTTGGACTCACAAGTAGTTTACAGTTGTTCCAGTCCCTGTACATTTAGCTAGAAATATTTGACTTGTCTTTGGTGTCTCGGTGCGGTTATTTGATGTCAAACGAGTTTGAATGCCTTTGTTCTCACCTGGGCAAACAAACTGATTCTTGGTTGGCGTGAACACGCCTTTAGTTAATTGTGAAAATGTAACTTAATTTCATGACTTATTTTAACTGTCCCTCTTGAACACCTGACCATCACACCTATATGAGCTTGCTGGACATCCCATTCTAAAACCATGGGCATTAATATGGAGTTGGACCCCCCCTTTGCGGCTATAACAGCCACCACTCTTCTGGGAAGGCTTTCCACAAGCTTTTGGAGGGTCTGTGGGAATTTGTGCCCATTCAGCCAAAAGAGCATTTGTCTAGTAGGGCAGAAATTTCACAAACTGACTTGTGGCAAAGGCATCATCCTATGACAGTGCCACGTTTAAAGTCACTGAGCTCTTTACGACCCATTCTAAATGTTTGTCTATGGAGATTTCACGGTTATGTGCTGGATTTTATGCACCTGTTAGCAATGGGTGTGGCTGAAACACCTGAACTCAATAATTAGTAGGGGTGTCCACTGACTTTTGGCCATATAGTGTACGTAGCGCGAAACATCACGTGAGTTGGGGACAATGTCTGAGCGGGGAGCGCAGTATTTGAAACGGAATGCACTTGCTCTTTAGCAGTCCTAATAATGACAATAATAATTACACAGAGCAATGAGTAATAAAATATCACAAATGAGTTAATTCCATAAATATTGTTTTGTTACTTAAACTTATCTATCGAACGATCACAATGCATTCTGGGCAAGATGTACCCCTGAAGATGTATTTTATTGTTACAGGCCATATAATAAAAATTGACAACTTTTTTTTCTTACTTTCTTACTTTGGATATTGCTAGTTGCCTACGACCACGCTACATATTGTATGTTAGCATGGAGCAAGTTGACCAATGGGCCTATCACCCCAACAAGTTGATGTATTCCTTTAATAACTAACAGACTTGATGGGTAGAAAATTATTTTTCCACACCTGGGCGCAACGTTTCTTAGCACCCAGGTATAGAGATGTGTCTCACTTCCGGTTGCCAAACTTGGCTTTGTTTCTTTGACCACGGCACTGTAGTGACTACCATGGTAGAACCAATATTGTTCAGGGTTTTTGAAATTACTGCTGCTAATCTGTGTGTTTTGTCCAGGTGTTGTTTATTGCTGATGAGGTGCAGACGGGCTTGGCACGTACTGGCCGACGGCTGGCTGTGGATCATGAGGAAGTGCGTCCAGATGTGGTGATTCTGGGCAAGGCACTGTCTGGAGGAGTCTACCCTGTAAGTGTCTTTCTAATCTGCTCTGCAGTTTAGTCACACTTCATATCACATTATAGATTTGCTTTGTAAGAGTCAAAGTACGGTAGACTGTATGGATCCTAGCAACTCTTGTCTTTGTTTTAACTATCTTGCGGTTTTGTGTTTGTGGGTATCAGGTATCTGCTGTGCTGTGTGATGATGAGGTGATGTTGACCATCAAGCCTGGGGAACACGGCTCCACATATGGAGGCAACCCCTTGGCCTGTAGCGTTGCTATCGCTTCACTGGAGGTCAGTGTTAAACTGTCTTTCACTCTTGTGGTGGTCGACAACCCTCAAGAACTGATTACTTTTATCTAGTTTTTGCTCTTGCTTGAACTGATTACATGGTGAGAAATCCAGTTTCCTGATGTAGCGTACTATAAAGTTAATCATTTTCAAGCCTCTTACTTACAAAATTAGAAAATGTTCTTCTCCAGCTTAACAACAGAAAAATTTATATTTCACTCAGTCAGCAATATCATAAGTGCTTACTCAATACAGCAACTCCTTTCTCCATCTGCAGGTCATGGAGGAGGAGAAGCTGGCTGAGAATGCTGAGAACATGGGAAAGTTGCTGAGGGCTGAGCTGAGAAAGCTACCCAAAGACATTGTCACCACAGTCAGGGGGAAAGGCCTGCTCAATGCCATCATCATCAAGGAGACCAAAGGTACAGTACAGCACCACTGTTAACACTGCTGTCCTGTCAGGGACAGCACAAACTGAGCTCACTTTATTTGCTCCAGTGCATGCCTCTGTGCGTTAATCAAATTCATGATGAAATGAATAAAAGTAAATCTTAGTAGGTAGTGTCATTACACCCTGCAGTCAAGTGATTTCACCTATGATAATGCAATTCCCCTAGGCTATGATGCCTGGAAAGTGTGCTTGCGTCTTCGTGACAATGGACTGCTGGCGAAACCCACCCATGGTGATATCATCCGCCTGGCCCCTCCTCTCATCATCAAAGAGCATGAGGTGCAAGAGTGCGTTGACATAATCCAAAGAACCATCATGTCTTTCTAAATTTCTAAATCTATCATGAACCGACAAACATCAATAAGATAATTTGTACTGTCTCATGCTATGAACTGTCAAAAAGCCACACTAAACATTTACCAATTGATGTTTTTTCCTTTTTTTATTTCTTGTGGTTTCTGAAGAACATGGCTCTATAAATCAATATATATTAGGATTGTATATGAGGAAAGCTTCTCTGAAGATAACAAGAGATGTGTGCATGACCTCAGTCATGCAGTTAACTCAAAAGTCATAGTGTATATACACATCCAAGTCTTGGCCAAGTGCTCGATACAAAGGCAAAATAAAAGGGTAAGAAACATGGGAATAAAAACAAATAAAGGTGCACCATTGGTATTTTTACTTTTTAAACAATGCAGATTCTTGGCCCCAACTTTGCACTGCTTAACCTACACCAACTAAGTGAGGGCTTAAACCTGTCAGACCATGGCTTGTAGATCAGACCTAACATCAAGGCAGTCAGACAACCATGGTTACTGTCACCCAGGGGACCAACTCCTCCAGAGATGATCCATCTATCATTGTCTCCTCACCCTCCTCCAACCCATCATTAATGAGAGCGAGACAAGACTGAGAGAAAAAGAGATTTGACACATTTGTCATACACAGTGGAATGGAGAAGCTACGCAGTGGTTGACTGAACTGGATCTTGTGGCTACAGTCTCAGGCTAACTGACTGAGTCACTTGAAGCCTTTATTCCCCCTGAGCCCTGACCTCTTGGCAGCAGAGTCCCTCAGTGACCCTGGTGCACTGGTGCAGACTGAAGCCCAGCCTGTCCCAGATGTTATTTGACTTGCAACAACAACAACAAAAACAACAGCAGCAGGGATCAACAGATGTTTGTATAACAGTTGAAGTTAGAATGCATTTTGAAAAAGTTATGTGGCAGACAGATTTTTCATTATGAAACCGATGAAGAAAAACGACACTGATATTAAGGTTGAAATAATCCACATCTAATTGATTTAGTGTTTGGCACATTGTGATTTATGACATAGTTCTGGCTTTCTCCTTTGAAGGCTTCATATTCAGTGCATTATGATGAGAGTTTGGGATTTTGCTTCATGAATCGCACTGTAAAACAGGCAACTTGTGAGCAAAAGTACACACAGCCCACAATCTAGGACAGGTCATTATTTCATGTGAACCGGTGCAGAGAGGTGAGCGAGGCCCAGTGTTTGCTTGTGAAATATGAGTGGAATTCTGCCTGGCAGAAGAAATGACGGTTAGCACTGGGTGACAGAGCAATGTGCTTGTGTTCTGTGCAGGCTTTGATCCTACACTCACAGGGTTCTGCATCCCACTCAACTACGATAGGAAGGCATACTGTATTCCACAAATGAGCTCCATTTTTGGCAAGGTAGTGACAGGCCACAGCTCTGTGAGGATCTGGGAACACTGAGGTCCAGTGGCTGCTTGGTTGTGGCAGGGCTTTGACAGTCTCAGCCAAATCTATAGACTTAGATGCACCTGTAAAGCTGCTTGCTTTTCCTTGCACACTGCATGCCAACAGTCAGCCTGGCCCATTCAAGCATGTGGAGCAAGGCTGGCATCAAAGATGGGAGTAAATGGAATCTGTTCTTCCATAATTCCCTAGACAAAGAAGGTCTCATAGTCAAGAGTGGCTCATCCACACTGGATGGCTCCTATTGCTGCACACTCTCAGCTCTTTGTTTTTCCCTCCACTCTAGCTTTTCTCTCTCTTTCTGTCTCACCACCTGACTATCTCTCTCTCTGTCTGGATGTCTGTCTCTCTGTGTTTATGTCTATCTGTCCCCTCTCTCTCCCTTTATGTCTTTCTCTCTCTCAGCCAGCCCATTTGTATTTGTTTCTCATGTAATGAAGAATTCTGATATTGTGGTACTTAGAGAGGATGTAATCAAACTACCTTGCCTAAAATTTTATTCAGGTTCAATTCAAGTTGCAGTTAAGAAGAGGATAAATTATAAAGCTCTGTATCCATTAAATCCACGGAGAATAAGGTGCCAGTTTAAGAATTATGAGTGATGCAGTGCAGGAATAGGATAAGCTATTCATTTTTCCTCTATCACCACAGATAAATCAGTGAAATTTGTTGGGCTTTCCTGCCAGTGCTCATATTAATCGGGCTTTTGCATTAAGTCGCTTCAATTTATGACATCCGAGTGCACTGATAAAATGCATGTGTATCATAAAGGGCAAATGACACGTAATCCCTAAAGATTGTCACACCCTCACCTGATTTATTTTTATGTTGAACAGAAGTTGGCAGGCGTCGCCCAGTCCCTCCCACCCTAGAAGGCAAATAGTAGACATTCACTGTAATAAAACTATCATATTAAGCAATACACTCTTGTGTTCAGTCTTATTGTTTTATTTTTCTTTAAACAAGTAAAAAAAACCTGCCATTGGGGTAAGTTTTAGTTTCAATTTCCAATGCGACTCTTTTGAATCAAGTGACTTTATCATAAACCAACTTGAGCAGTTACCTTATTTCAAAGTGTTTTCACTTGTTTCAAGACACCTTGGAACCAGTGAAACTACATTGGAAACAAGTGCAATGATCTGATGCAATGATCCATTTGTTTTAAGAAAACTCAAATTAAATACCAAAAAATAAAAATAAAAACATATTGCAGTAATTCACATGTTCCCATCCAAACTCTAAACACAGCTGGGTGGGCTTGTAGGGTAATCATACCACAGTGATCATGGACAAAACAACATGGATCACAGCAGACAGTATGCATCACCTTTCTGTGCGCATTACTGGCCCCTGTGGTACTGAATGCAGAATACCTGGAAGTACAATGCTGTTATCCAAGTGAAGGATGACTCATCTACGTGTTGTTCACGTCTTCAGACTTCTTTTCATTTTCCATTAAAAAATAAACTGGATTACAAATTCAATGCATTTCATTGTCCAAGGAGGGAACATTGCTGTCTGGGTTTTTGACTGGAGAGACATAATTAGAGTCAATGGACTACCACTGGTAGAGCTTTGCTTTAATATAATGAATGAGGAGCAAGTCACAGCAGAGGTAGCAGACAGCTAAAACAGAGGCCCTGTTTAGTGAGTCTGTTGCAAGGATGTAATTCTTTCAAATGAATGTGAACCAGCAGTATCTAAATTTCCAACATGACTAAAGAAAAAGAAAGAAGACGTGTATATGTACTTGGTTGTATGAATTTCAATGTTTCAATGCAAGCTTGAGTGTAGTAATATACTAAATCAACAGTCTTAATGTGACAAGCAATTGAGATTAAATTCGGGGCTGAGAGGGGCAGCTACTGTTGCAATAGCAAGGTTCAGCGTTCACATATGGCAACTACTACACTGGTAATGCAGTAAAATGAGAACATGCCACCCCTTTGTGGCCAGGAAATACGGTCATTTGGAGGATACGTAAAGCCGCAGACAACACCAGTCACTGTGGCTTTGCCTTTTTGCCGCCCTCTGTCTGTTCAGGTCAACCAAAGTTACCGTCCACCAATTCTGCTGCAAGCATACAGAAACTGATGCTCCATAAGGGAGCTGGCTGTACGCTAAGCACTGACCACAACAGCTGCAGACAAAGCCTCAGTGTTTACAGAGGAGGATAGGAGGAGGTGGTGGAAAGGAGGAGGGCAAGGAGTGATGTGGGTCTCAGCTTTCACTCCTAGAGGAGAAAAATGACCGGGGGAAATGGGACCGTGATGGCGACCACAGGAATTCAAGCCTCAGGCCCAAAAATGTGGAGTGGTCATTCTGCTTGTCCTAGGAGAGGATGCAGACACACTTTACACAAGAAAGTAGACACCGTCTGACACCTGGGGGAAGGGGAGGGAGACAGTGAAATGCATGTGTGTGTGTGTTTCTGTGTGTGTCGGGCGGGGGGGCAGGTAAGCTTTCCCTGCCCTGTAAAATATGATGCTTTATCCATCATCACTGGGGTGGGATGTACTGTACTGTACATAGCTCAGATGAAGCAGATGAAAATGACTGTCTTCCTAAACTGTCACACAGAGACTCGCAATGACAACGAGACTACAAGCTTGCATTGGGCTAGCTGCCATACAAGCTCTCAGTGTCATAAAGGATAAATCATGACTCTAACCATCACTGTGGCACTCTAACGCAGCACCACTACTCTGTGAACAGTGGAGCTTAGCAAATATGAAGTGTCACTTTTTACCTCAGCAGTTTCTATCAATGTCTTTCACAATGGAAGCGTCAAAGGCACATTAAAGAGGTGCAGTAATGCTAATCTTCCACATTACAGGTATTGTCAAAGCCGGCATGGTGCAACACTGTGTAAAAAGGCTGCCCTTGCCCAAGGGCAAAAGGACTCTACTCTCATTAAGGGCCTGGGGTGAAATGAATCAGCAATATTATTTTTGCCCTTTGTCTGTGCAAATGAATTACTAATGAGGGATGTCAAACTTCACCTTACAGGCCCAGTGATCTAAAAGCAGTCGAATCAGTGACTGAACTAGACTATCTTGGTCAGAGATGGTAATTACTCTGAGGGCAGTTACTTTTCCACAGCTAGGGGCCTTTCAATGAATTTCAGCTGTGTGGGATCTAGATGATGAATCATTTTCGTATTAGAATTATGTTGTCTTTCATGCAGCTGGGTTTTTATATGCAACAAGTAGGCTGTTTTCAACATACATGGCTGCACTAGACTGTAGTTTGTAATATAATTCTACAGTATCTGTATACTGTTAACACGTTTGTTCCAGTAGACTCTAGAAAACCTCTCTAATCTAGGAGGATTTTGTCAGAATCTAAATTTTCTAGCCATGTATGGGATGACAATGGCGTGAAATAATAAAAGCTATATGTGTTTCACATTTCACATTCCTTGTATATGAATATGTGGTACTCCGTTTGAAGGCTCCTGCCAGATGAACTATTCTCAGACTGGAGCACATTCATGTTGAGAGATGAAAATTTTATTACCTGTTCTTTCCCAGAATTAAAATCATATCCCTCACAGGGAGACACTAATGAATACTATCATACAGACGCTGAAAAGATCCTGTCATTACAACCTCCATGGATTTCTAACTTTCAATTCTGACTCATGCTCACCTCCAGAATTCAAAGAGGTTCCACAGAGCTTTGATCCCTAAGTGTCCCCCGTGTCCCTGCTGATGCGGCACATTCAGACCTCATGGTACGATAGCAGCACAGTAGCCATCCACTGGGAAAAATTAAAGCACCCCCCTCCACTCCTGCCTCGCTTCGCCTCTCCTTGCCATAGCTCCGTGCCTGGGGCTGTCAGCAGACCCACCCTGACAGCCCAGCATTAGACGTGGTGATGCTGCAGGACGGGTTAACAGTGTCAACACAATATCCATCTTTGCAGCAGCCTGGGGATGGATTACACACTATGCAGAATGCAGACTCTTCTGGGTTCATAGTGATGCTTCCATTTTCATTTGCAATTACTTTGTGGGGTCAAATTTACAGTTTACTAAACCTTTACCACCACCAGCCTCTCTCTCTCTCTCACTCACTCTTAATGCTTATCCACTGGAACAGGGGAGAACATGTCTAGCTTCAAATCACTGCCCTTATTGTTAACAGCAATTTAATGGGGTGATTAGGGCTACTTCACTCTATTCTCAAAGTATACATCTTTCTTCCTAAAGTGTTGACGTTGCAATAACCTTGCCTTTCAGTAGGCTTTTCACAATGTCTGCTTACTCCAGACAAGGCCCAGTGAACCACCTATACAAGCACCCCCTTGATATTTTTGTGCCCTACTTTATGAAATCCATAAATTCTGTATATTTGTGTTTGGACTGCTTGGTTCTCATAATGAGAGTTGTAAAAGGTTTGCATGGCAACACTTTGACCTGCTGACCAAAGGAAAACATAACTTCTAGTTATTCAGGGGCTGATGTCACACATAGTCTTCACTTGGATTGGTTCTTTCCATGTGCATTGGCCTCATATAAATCTCAATGAACATGTCACTCCAAAAAACATAAAACCTCAACAGCATAAGGGCTAAACTGAGCCTTTCTGTTTTCACTCGTGTTCCTGAACATCATTTCGAGTGAAGTCAGGCGTAGCCAGCAGAGATGGTGTGAGAAACATTTCAGAGAGTTGCTCCTCGTCCGCAGACCTCTGAGTAATAACCAATCAGTGTCCTCTCTGACACGTGGGCAGTCACAGTTTGGCGGTTTGTTACGGCGGACAGGGAGGCTCTGTAATGTTTCATAATCAACCTTACCCATCCAGGCGTGGAGAGCAGCTGGACTGGGCTGATATTAGTATGCCCCTGGTGTAGTGTGGTGACAGAAGCTGGAGCTCTCTCTCTCTCATTGCATGGTGTCAGATGGAGAATTTTATGTGACAGAGTGTGGAATGAAACGTGCTGGCTCTCTCCAAAAACCTCAGATTGGCTTTTTTGTTTTTACTTGAGCCATGCGCTGTTTGAGATAACTGATGGTCAATACACACATCAGTCAGTGCTGGGCAATACTGTGTCAGACAGCTTGTTTGCAGATGCAAATTTGATCTGCTTTGCCTGAGGGCAGGCAGAACACAATATTGCAAGCCTCCACAGCTTGACTACAAAAGAGGACAGCAATTTCAAATGAGAAGTTGCTTTAAATCTACTCCCTAACAGTGAGTTTGGAAAAGCAGGTGGTCCGCTGCTGTGGCGTCTTGCTGTAATCTGACAGGCTGTGATAAAATCAGGTTTGGCATTTGGATTGCTTTACCTGGAACAGCTTTCTCTCCCCATCATCGTGGCAGATGCTGCAATTAGTGATAGTGAAGATTGCCAACTGCTGACATTGCTTTGTACATCACCCACCCATCTCCTCTCTGTTTGTGCCTTTTTTCATATTGAACCATTACTTTATTTGGATTCCCCATTTCCAACAGAGAACAGCTAATCACAGAGGCAGCTTGGGCACAGGCAGGCATTTTAACCCAGCGGGGAAAGACCTGATGCCAGAGCTTTTCAGGCCCTGAATTCAGGACCTTTATCAATGAGTAACAGGTAAAAGGGATGGATTGTGTCAATGTTTGTGTGTCCTTGTTCCAAATGCAGAAAAAGAGTTCTAGTAGAGTAAATAGTAGTAGTAATTCTCTCCCTGTGAACAGGGATATGGGGATATACAGTTGTATATAGTATACACTGTGTACCAATGCATTCCACTCATGTTTAGTATAGAGGAGCCAGCATGCACTCAGATGTAAATTATACAATAAATTGCTAGCAATAAAGTTGACACAACAAGATGAGAATCTATAATTGTTTTGTTATAAAATATTTTTTCTTTTTGAATGTTTGTATGTAAATTACAGATTGCACAACACAACATTTTTCTTTTATGCTTCTTTTTCTGGGAGTTCTGTTGACAATAAATTGCTACGTATACAACTATGACACACAATAGCACATTTACATGCTTTTGCTTTCCTTGACGCCAGTAACTGACAGACAGACTCAGTGGCTGAGGCACACAACAAAGGAAAACCAATGTCCATAACACCTTCCACAAAGGCTTTTTTTTCCCAAATGGACTGTGGTTCTTGCACAAATCTGCTGCCAGAAACAGCCCAGCAGAGAACAACACAATTTTAGGAACCATGCATGCATGTGCTTGAATTTCAAAAGTGATTTTAACCTATTCACTTATTCATTTATATTAGTAAAGCTAATATGTAATATAATAGTGTAATAGTACAGCCACAGTCTCCTACTGTTGACCACTGTGCAGCTCCACTGGTGCTATTGGGGGTTAAAAGACAGACATGCTCAAGGGCACGTCAGCAGTTGTTGTTGGGGGAGTGTCAGTCACTTTCCCCACCCAGATATTCCCTTGGAGAACTGTCTGGTTCTCTTAGTTTTAGTCTACCCCTCCCTTTCAGTGGGGAGAGTTTTTACCAGTTTTGCCTGAGAAGACAACAGTCAAAACAGAATATCGTCTGGATTATCTGTCAGAAAGATGCCGCCTGATGTTCACCCTTTAAAATCTCATCATTAGTCTGTCTAATGTCTTGACTATGTGAATATTATATATATTATATATATAACATATATTAATCATGGTACCATGTACCACATTACATTTGTATTTTAAACAGTATGATGAAATGCCATGCTGAACATTTGGGGACTCATTTCCACAAAATCACTTTTATAATGACTTTTTTCTCTTAGCAGCTGTGAATCTGTCTGCTCATAAACTTGCAGATTCCCTTACCAAAAAACACACTAAATTACTATATTTACTAGTAGTAATAGTGTTTTACAAAATAAACCAAAATAAATTTTGGTTTATTTAATGTAATTCACAGGAAATGACACAGTATGGTGTAACAATTTCACAGTATTCTATTCTTGGATATTATAGTGAATTTACAGGGAAATTCAACAGCGCAGGTCTAAGAACAAACTTGCCATTGTGCTTCCCAAAGCTTACTTTCAAGTTGATACGCTGAGTCTGAACATGTTCCAAGTGCTGAGGAAAAAACACTGGACCAAAAGGGCCCTACAGTGGAAAGCCTTTTTTTTTTTTACCCCTCTTCTTGTTCATCCATTAATAGTGAATTCATTGGTTGCCAAGTCTGGGCCAGAACCCCCAGATAGATAACAGGTAATGCTATCCACCTTGACATTTCCCCCGGTAAAATGTAATCTCTGGAATTTAAGCTACATTTCTTCAGACACATAAGCTTTCTCCTGAAGACTGTCCTCTGTTCTCTTTTTCTCCTCACTTCCATCCAACACATCTTTTAACAATGTCTGGGTAGTTTTTCTGATGATGGAACCTAAAAAGGCTTCATTTGAGAGACATTTGAGAGAAATGAGGGAGAGAGAGAGAGAGAGAACAAAACTAAAGCTTTGATTTCTGGTCAGGATGGGGTCAGTGGCTGAGTGAATGTCATGATCTGTGATGATGGAAAATAATGACCAGTGATGTTATCGCTCAGCCTTTTCCATGGGTTGCATTACACGTCACCATCTGAAATTCTGGGTTGTTGAAGGAATCCTGAGTTACACAAACAAAGCTGAGCGCCAACATCTACCCGAGGTCTGCCCAAGCCAATACTGAGTGCTGTATCAAAGTATTTACTGGAGGTCCAATTGGACTTCACTTATCTCTGTTTGTTTATTTTACCAAAAGAACATGGGAAAAAAAGAAATACAATTTCCGAAAGTACAAAGAACTTGTCAAAGTCCTCGGTGGGGGGGTGAAGAAAGCTGTCGAGCTTATGCAGGCGGCATTAGTGCAACATCCATCCCCGGTGAGTGGGGGTGGACCATGGAGCACCCTGGCTCTTTGTTAGGATGTGAGAGATGGACAATGCCACTATTGTGTGTTGAGAGTGGGAGCTACACCACTCTTGGTTCCAAAAGACTGCCACAGCTTGTCACATTTATGCTCTTTCTTTTGTCATAGTCTCTCTTTTTCTATAATCTTTCTCTGCCTCCCCAAATTGTTGGCAAATGCTTGAGGGGCGCATGCGCACCCCAGCAGCTGATATGAAAAGCCTGCAATTTTGCCTGATTTATATAAAAAACAAAACCGACATTTACAATTTATGTGCAATATTCTTCTTAATGTTTCACTCCTCTCTGTTTGTTTATTTTAATTTTAAAGGGTAACAAAACTCATAGAGTCTTCCATCTAATGGTTAAAAAATGCCACTGCAATTGGCTGATCTTGGATATTGTGCTTATTTTAAAATAAGTTATTTTGTGTACATTATTTTTTATGTCTGTGTATGTTGTATCTTAGGTTTCTTGCAGGCATACATTAAGGGGGGGGG
>OOFE01029521.1:7159-18586 GCA_900323365.1 Monocentris japonica | reverse complement strand
ATCCCTACAGAGATAGACCTTTGTTTAACCAGAAACAGAAGTCTCACACAAGGAGAAGACTAACTCAAATTTCAGAGCAAGACTTCTCCTTGAGCCTCAGCCATTGCAGCACGTTTCGCGGCTGCTGGCTGGACCAATTCCAAAACTTTTTGTACCTATTAGTCATTTAGACCCCAAAATATGTAAAAATAGGGCCCAGGTTTAAAAATACTGGAATTATCCTTTAAGCGAACTAAGGAAAGGAACTTTATTTGTCACATACATGCAGTGAAAAGCTTTTTTCGCATACTCCTGACTAGATATATACACACACACAACATATTACACCACACACATGCAGAGGTAAGAGCGCAGGCGTCAGCCAATGAACAGTGTGCCTGGAGCGGTTTGGGGTTAAGTGCCTTGCTCAAGGGCACTTTGGCAGTGTTGGTGGGCACTGTAGCCGTGACACCAGTCATTTTCGGATCACCAGCTCACAGCTGGAATACACCCCCCTGGTGGTGCCGGGGATCGAACCAGCGACCCTCCGGTCACGGGTCGGTCTCTCTAACCGCTAGGCCAACCTGCCACCCCACGTTGAACTAATTCAACGTTAGTCAGACAGGCTATTACTTAACATGTGTTCCATCAATTTATATAGCAAACACAACTAGTCTAACATTAAATGCCATTGAGAATGTTTTATTTTGTTTGTATGTTCTTTTCATTCTTCAAATAAATGTTTTTCAAATAACTCACCTTATAATATATTTCTAATTTCAGTTTTTTGCTTTTTCATCTCAAACTGCCACCAGCAACTGGTGGCCATTTTATTGTAATTTTCATTGGGATTAATTCAAGGTAGGCCTTTTTTATGCTGAAGATAACTATAGAAGCCCCATTTTCTAAATCTGCAAATTCCTCCTACAAAAAGTTGAATAGGCTATTGTATCAATGCAATTAAAATTTAAAATGAGGAAAAAATCTAGGGATGTTGACACTGGGAATGAACATTGAGTATTGAAGGACAGATGATCATGAATTTCAGGAGATCCCTGTATTTATTTAAATACATACAAGACCAAACTCTCCAAGCAGAGCAGCTCTCAGCTCTGATTCTCTGCTCCTCCCCCATCAGACTGGCCGTTCCTGCCAGCAGGCTGGCTCGTGCCTGAGCTGCTCACCTGATGACGAGAGCATGACTGGGCTCACTCAAGAACATGCTACTACTGGTGGCAGTGTGTAAGCAGACATTAAAGCGCATGTTCCACGGGCCACACGACGTGGAAGCAAACCAGGAAGACGTTTTTTTTGGCGTATGCGCTGGACTTTCGTTGAAATGATTGGGTGACCATTTTTTCGTTCATTCTCCAGTTCTTTAAAAACTCTGGACCTGGATCCAGAGATCCATTCAGAGAAAACTGGACTCACCAAAGATGGCTGAACCTTTTCACCACCTCCATCCCCACCAACCTAGAAGAACAAATTTAGGTCCAAGGAGTACGCTTTAATCGGAAGAGACACATCTCATCTGGGTATTGAAGTCTCCCAATGAAAAAAACCCCCCAAAACTTACCCTGTTGGAGTCCATGCGTACGCGGGGCGTGTAAGCCAGCGGTGGGATGTTGAAGGCATGGGGCACCAGGTACTCCTCAGCGTCCATCAGGTCTTCCAGCTCCTCCTCGTCCAGGAGGCTCTGGAAGAACTTGCTGTCACTGGGGCTAGGTAGCTTCATACGGTCATCACCCTGAGAAAAGGTTTGTGGGTGGTGGAGGGGGAGTTTGGGGCAGGTGAAACACAGACATGCACACAAGGTACGCTTGTTGTTATTCTCTTTACACACTAGGTGGACAAAAACACCGCTGACACCTCCCACTCTCTAAACTAAAATCAGATTAGATTAGATGAACTTTTAATAATCCCTGTCAGGAAATTGGGTTGCTTCAGCAGCAAATAATAGGATACAGTGACAAAAGAACGGAATATAAATAAGAATAGAGCAAATGGGGGGTATTAAAAATGACCACCAATTTCAACACTACAACATATTAAGTTAAAATATATGAATAAGAAATATGAAAAAATATGTCAGTTTACAGGATATATGCAGGATAACGACAATGAATGGAAAATATGAAATAAATAAAAGAATAATAAAATTAAAAGGTCAAATATTATAAGAATTATTTTAAGAAGATTTACAAAAATCCACCCTTTTTTACATACAGACCAATTCCAGTAAATGCATCACAACTGGACTCTGGTCTTAAGGCTTTAAATGGCTCACTGAGGAAAATCAATTTTTCTAATGTAATCTACAAGGTCCTAGGAAAGTCTGGGAAAAGGTTCTAGTCGGAGAACACCACTTGTGGCAATCAGAAAATTGAAATCTTACTTTGAACATTGACTTTAGCTTGCTCATAGTGAGAGATGTTAAGTTTTCACTATTGGGGTGATCTTCTTGTTTCCATTGTCTCAGACAAAATTGATCATTCCCAGAAAAGTCATTGAATCCATTTCAAATAAACATGTAATCCAGATCGCTTAGCCAACCTTCAGGATTGACCTACCTGGATGACCAGGTATCTTTGTGGATCGCGGGCCATGCGACTGAACTCTGCAGCCAGCTCCTTGAACTTGGGGCGGCTGTCTGCATCAATCATCCAACCTGATAAAAAGGTGTAGAGATTAGGGTTCAATTGATATGTTTTTAACACTGATACAGGTCCCGAAATTTGACAATGTTCATGCACCAAAATCAAACAAAAAACATCAAGTCAACATCAACACAATTATTCAGTGTTTTTCTCAGAATTTTACTCTTGGCAGGATAGAAACATCATGTAGACCCTGGGACACTAAAACTAATACTACTACTAATAAAATAATAATGACAAAAAATATTTCACATGCATGCTTGTGATCTCACATCAGAATCAATTCAGGTTAAGGGCTTCCATGTGTAGTGCTGATTAATTATACAATAAATATGTAGTCAAACAAACTGACTGGACGATATTCGACTTTTAATAAAGTGCCAATGTTGGATCCATATATGGGTCTAACCCTAGTTGAGATCAAATTGGTAGCCAGGCTAGTAATCAGCTCATCATCCCAATGTATCTTGTCAACAATGTATCTTTTGGTTTTTGTTGATCAAGAAATGCAAAAGATCCCTTTTTGTTATGGAATGAACAATTGTAGATCTAAAGCTAAATACAGTTTCATCACCAGAATGGCCATATGTAGTAATGTGCTCGTCTGCCAATTTCTCTACACACACCGGCTACAATGCCAAATCAATCATGTGATCTGGCCCTGAGTAGATTCTGTCTTGGCAGTCAGGTAATAGAGAGTGGGGGAGAGAGAGAGATAGAGAGAGAGAATGATGGCCTTGTACACAAAGGATTTTCATGTAAAAAATGTTGATATTGTATCTAAATGTATGGGCCGTAGGGCCTTTACTTTCCCGCCAATAAAGCCTGAGCTGTTATATTGAATTGAATGATGTCTTGCACGTGTGTGCAGTATGTGTGTGTGTATTAGGTTTTATGTGTTGTTGTGTGTGTGTTAATGCGAAAGAAAGATAACAGGCAGATGACAATGACCTCTCTCTTGCGGTGTGTGTGTGTTTGCCAGAGAGGCTGGTGTGGGTTCAGGGTGGGCCAAGGTGACAGCGAGGGCCAGGGTGGCTTTGGCATCGAATCTCTGCCCTGGCAGCAGTGGCCAGAGGTTATGGCACCACCTGTCACCCTGATGCCAGCAGGTCAACAGGGACTGGCCAATGGGGTCAGCGTGATGGTAGGGGGTCACGCTAGCGACAGACAGCTGGCAAAATCAGTCACTAATCCATCTGCTACATAGATCCTCCTAACTGAGAGTTCTCAGATTCAGACTACGGAGGTCAGACATTTATTTTATTGTTACATTTATTTTTATTTCTTAGCATAGTGATTGAGTATACCACCGCGCATTTCACTTTTGCACATAACTGTGCATGTGACAAATAAACCTTTGAACCTTGAGGACTTTTCAGTAGCATTTACATTCTTAACACTAGAAAGGACAAACTGCCATCAATTGACGGCTGCGTTTTCTACGTCCACTTGTATAAACAAGTGTTGTCACATTTTCAAAATCACACAGGGAAAGAATAGTCATATTTATCCACTTCAGTTGACAGCTTGATGCCATGAAATCAATTGGCCTTTCTATTGTTGAAAAGTGTAGTGTTTGGGACAACACACATTTTTGTTAGGACAATACATGCCAATAACGACATGTTGTCTTTCATCTACACTTTGGAACAGCCAATAGAAAACTAGTACAGTGTGTTAGGCTGCACCTACATTTGACCATGACCATGTAGACATCAATGGTGCAGATGGGCGGCTGCGGCAGACGCTCCCCTTTCTCCAGCAGGTCTGGGATGTCTCTGGTGGGAATCCCATCGTAGGGCTTCCCTCCAAAGGTCATCAGCTCCCAGATGGTCACCCCTAAAAAGAGTTGGAGGAGCAGGAGGAGAAAGAGAGAAGGGAACAGAAGAGAAGAACAAAGAAGATAAGTGAAGTGGGATGAGAAGAAAAGAGAAGGGAAGAGAGGAGAGAGGAGATGAAAGAGAAAAAAATAAATGAAGACAAGGAGAAGAGAGAAGAAAATAAGAAGCAAAGAAAAGACAAGAAAAGTAAAGAAAATAAGATGTGAAGAAAACACAGGAGGTGAGTGACGAGGAGAACAGAGGGGATAAGAGGAGTGACAGGAGAAGAAACAAGCAGAAGAAAATAGAAGGGAACAGAAGAAGGAAAAGAAAGAGAGGGCAAAACAAGAGGAAACCAGTCAAGAGAAGACAGAAGAGTGGAGGAGAAGAGAAGGTGAGCTCACCAGAGTCAATACCCCATCTGAACTTTCTGCACTCCTCAGCCTTAATCATGCTACTGTAATGAGGTAATGAGTGGCAAGCCCCAAGAGTATGATAGCCCCAGGTCATAGAGGACCACTGGGGACGATGGTCCACTAAAATATACTGATATTTTTAATCAAACACACACTATTCTCTTTGATATCACCCATCTTGCACATTAGCTTTGAAAATAATTTTCTTAATTACTTTGTAAAGAGCCACTGGTGCAGAGGGCTAAAAATGACCCCGAAAAATCTTTGTGTGAAAAACCAAGAATTGAAACACAGCCATGAAAATCTCATAAAATTGAGGAATAATGCCGGCAATTGGTCTACAGTTCCTAAATCTTGCTGATAGAGCTACGGGTGCAAAGACTGACTTTGATATGAAAGGAGTACATCACCCATGTTGCATTAGATTTCCATATCTTCAAAGTAGTTAAAGAAGTAGTGAAGGAATCCCTCTTGTCCCATTCCTCTGTACTGCTCTGGTGGACAAACTGCCAACAATTAGCTTCCCTTAGCTATGTAAGCTAACCCTCAGTAAGTATTCTACAATTCAGTGTACACTCGTAGGTACAAAATGTACTTTCCCAATATTGAATTGCACCCACTTTTGCACAATGTCTCAATTGTCCCAAGAAATTCTCCTTTAACCTGTCTCCTCTCCTCTATCTACAACTCACTATCCTGACTAAAGTGGTTTCAATGGTTGAAGGGGGAATCAATAAAGGAACATAGCCTTTACTTCTGGCCAGTCTGTTTTTCATGAAAAGAAATTGTGAAAAAGATGTTTTTGCCCACTTAAAAGGAAAATTCAAGCTTACCGTAACTCCACACATCACTCTGGTGAGTAAACTTCCTGTAGTGGATACACTCCAAGGCCATCCATTTGATGGGCATCTGCCAGGGAGAGGTGCGTGTTATACATTAATAAAGCTAGTTGTCCTTGGGTTTATCTGTTTACCTTGACCAATGAACTCCTGAGTTTCCAAATTCTATTCATGTTATTTTTCTGGTTCCTTCAAGCTACTGGTTTGGCAATTCCAACTAATAAGTTCTCCACACCAAATGTTTTCTGTTTAAGCTTGATGTTGGAGGGATGTAGAATAATCTATTTGTCTTTTATTTATTTGAGTTATGCTCATATGGAAATGGAAAAACTGACTACAGACATTCTGGGATCAGACTAAACCTAGAAAGCTTATTGGTGAGGTGTCGGCATAAAGCCAAGTGAATTGGCAGGCTGCCTGTGAAAACCATCTCAGACAGGAGAATGACAGAACGAAGGAAAACAAGGCTTGATGAAAAAGAAGCCTTTATATCCCCTAAGACCAATACACATGGATGTGAAAGGTGGGGCGGATGGCGGGACGGTCTGGGATGCAGCTTAACAAGGTGATTGGATTTGGAGGCCAATCCTATTGATTACAGTGATGGTTGGGGGATTGTGTGGTGCTCCTAGGATGGAGTGTGTTTGCCTTTCACTCAGTGGAAGGATAATATGAGACTCCTCAGCACTGACAAAACTGTGATGGACACACTGGGTGGACCAAGGTGAGATAGGATAGAGAGGGGATTAGAGAATATGAGTTAGGCTTTTCTGAAACAAAAAGTGAGGGGACGCCAAAGGATGAACCAAGAATAGAAGAGGCCAAAAATCCATGTGTGGAGAGCCCCAAGGGACTTATTTGTTTATTACTTTGATAGGGTTATGAGATTGCCATTCCACAAAAGTAAATAAAACGGTCCGATAGAGCAGAATATTGCCTGACTGACTTCATTTAAACTGTCCTCCGTGTAGGGATAAGTTCCTCCCTCGGGATATAAAACCCTAATTAACAATAAAGTTTATTGTTGTCTTTTATAATATGTCAATGGCACCATCCAAAACAATAATTCATTAATATTGTATCTAATCACCAAAAACAAACACATCAAACATCAGACAACAAAGTCATTCATTGCAGGCATAGATTGTCATTGGGTGCTGACTAAAGATCAGCTTCTTTGTCTCGTCTGTCCATTAATGGGTAACTAGGGACTGCTTGCTGCTTGTTTTTTTAATAGGTTACAGTACCTATCATATGCAATATACGTGCCAAACAAAAACAAATAGCACATGTGGATATACAAGCTATTTGTTTTTCCTTCGAGATAGCCTTGTGTACATTATATGTGTCAGGAGGTGATTTCATTTTACCTTCCCTCCGTCAGCATTGTACTCCTTCTCATTAACATCCAGTAGGCGAGCCAGGCCGAAGTCTGTGATCTTGATGTGGTTGGGAGATTTGACCAGGACGTTACGTGCTGCCAGATCCCTGTGGACCAGCCTGCGCTCCTCCAGGTACATCATCCCCTGCAACACACACACACACACACACAGCTTTATTTAACAGTGATTGTCTGCGGCGAGATATTTTGTGTCAAACATTCATTGATTCATTGTCTGTTGCTGACAATGGCAAGGATATGGTCAAATTTAAAGACATTGAATATCGGAACAAAATATTGGCCATTGGCAGATTCACTCAAAAAATATCCGTATCTGCCCTCAATAACCCATAATTGGTCAATCCCTAACACGCATATACACAGACCCATACACCAACACACACACAAAAACACACACACACAGGGTAATCGTACTTGTATCCATAAGATTTGAAAATACAGTCTGTAAAAACAAATCCACAATTTCAGACACAAAATGCCAATCATGTATTCAAGCCTAAAAATGCAAAACCACAGCTCTGTATAGTTGTGTAAAAGCTATTAAGTTGCTGCAGCCAGGGCCGTGAGCCTACACTCCCTATTGCACTTCATTACAAGATTGCATTGGCCCCAAGGAGAAAGTAACAAAAAAAAAACACAGCTATTTAAAGTTGGTCTCACAATAACAGAAGCCACTTTGGCTGAAGTAGCAAGAGGACAGAAAAACGAGGCCTTATTTGAAACCATAACAAATTGCATTAAGCAGAATGGGCTGAAATGAGTGGAGGAGTAGAAGGAGGAGGCGAGTGCAGGGTGGGGTGGGGTGGTGGTTGGGGTGTGGGGTTGAGTGGTGGCGGCCTAAGAGGTGAGATTATATTGATAAAACTATAATCATGCTGCCTTATTTGGCTCCCTCCCATATGTTTTCTGCTCACTCACATGTACACACACATGCATACACACAGACAGACCAAGTACATGAACAGAAGCAGAAGGGATGAGAACGCACTGTCCATATAAAGTAGATGGAGAGAGGGAAAAAGAGAGAGAAAAGAGACAGATCAATAGAAGTTCTGATTTGACTCCATTACTGGGACTCAAATAAAATAAAGCGATGGCCTTCACATGGCATGCTATACTCTGACACACATGCTTTACACAAATATACACCCACCCGACTCTTTATACTTTATGTTAACACACACCCGTGACTCATATTAACCTATCTATTACCAGAGGTGTTTTTAAGTCTCTGCTCAAGTCTCAAGCCAAGTCTTAAGTCTTTCAGGTTTCTCTGAATGCCAGTAAAATCTTGTAATATTGCAACTCCTGTAATGATGCATGTATAGATGCTAGAGCTTTAATTACCTTGCAGTGTGTGGGATTAGTGGGGCAGGGGATCATTTTTTATTTCTATTTCATGCACCCTCCAGAGAAAGACCTGTACTGTAAGGAATGAGGGTGTGTTGATATCTGCTGTCCCTGTCACACGTTGTGTCACTGCAGACTATCCAGTAAAGGTGTCAAAGGAGAGTCTTTGTGGTGTTGCCTGGAATTCACTAGACTTACAATCCACAAAGTATACAAAATCTAAAGCACGTTCATACTATCTCACCTGTACTGCTAGGCGCAGGAGAACATGTAGCCAATCCCCAGAGAAACGCTACCCGTGATTCCTTCCAAACATCAAGTACATGGAATAAATATAACTCCTATTCATCTAATATATATTTATGTGTGTATCTCACTCGATGTATTTGTCTTTGGCTCTTGGTTTCTGTTTTTCTGTCTCTCTTATCTGCCCTGTTCATTCCTGACCACATAGACCCACCACTCTACATGGCCGTGATGTATGAGATGGCATTAATTGCCCATTAAGACTCAATTACCTGTGGATTTGGAAGGCTAAACACAAGCATCAGCCACTGTGTGGAGGGGAAGAATTGCAGGCATTACTCCAGGTTTCACTGGAGAACAGGAGGGGATTGTGTGTGTGTGAGTGTGTGTGTGTGTGTGAGTGAGAGAGAGCAAGAGAGCGAGAGAGAGCAAGAGAGAGAGAGTATATGGGAACATATATGTGTATGCATGATTTTATGTGTGTGTGTCCATGACTGTGTATTTGTGTATGCATGCCTGTGTGTGTGTGTGTGTGTGTGTGTGCTGGGCTCCAGTTGGAGTGTGTCATGGCGTGCGCTGCCAGGGTCCTGACAGAATCTTATTTGTACATAAATCGTGCTTGGTAATCTCCTCAATTTTCAAGACAATTAAGCAGTGGAGAGAGAATGGATGGCTTGGCAACCGATGAATTTTAATTAGGAGGGGGAGGTGATAGAAGTGCGCAGAATGGGAAGTGACTGCGGACGTGCAGGAGGTAAAAAGTTTCCTTGTTTGTTTTTTTCTCTTTCTACCTGGTTGCTCTCATTTGCTGCCCTCCCATGTGGACGCGATGAGAGAAACTCACTGCCAGAGGTTTGTAATTGCAGCAAACATGGAGGCAACAGCCAGGGAGAAGCCAGTTTTGGAAGATTTATTTCAGGTAAGCCTCCCACCAGAGAAAATCCACAAGCTTCAGACAGACTGTGTTATGATCACACCTCCAGACGAGGGCTGCTTTCCAATCAGTAGGGATCAGGCCTATGCCCCCAAACCCTGCACAAGGAGATTTTACAAGGAGAAGCTAGCTGGGGAGCATATCTCAACGCTGGGAACAAAAATACCAGTGCTTTGAATGATGTAGAAGTTCAGAAAAACACACTTGTCAGCTACCAAGACGTTATAGTAGCTTAGGGAAAAGATTTTCTCTTTGCAGACAGCCCTATGCTCTCTCAAAACCACATTACTTAGATTTCCTACACTATAAAAAATGTCCATGTCCAATGTGTTTTAAAATCTGCTATACAACAAGGGGAAAATATCTGCAAATTAAGTGCAGGTGTATTCATTTGATTGGTAACTGTAATGTTACTTTAAATAGCAAGGAGTCACATATGAAAAGTATCACTCAATATAGCTATTAAAGTACCTGTTTTTTAAAATTTTGATACCATCTTTGGTGCAAAGCACTCGTTGCTGTGGTGTTTCTGCACTAAACTTCCCAGAGATCACTTGTCCTTGGATTTTCTGTTGATAAAGTTTGAGTTTCTGTAGGTGGCGCTCTTTTCTTTGTCTGTTCAGCCATGCTCATGCTGGCCCAGACAGCTCAGTTGGTAGAGCATGAGACTCAGTCTCAGGGTTGTGGGTTTGATCCCCACGTAGAGTAAACTGTAACTTGTAAGTCACTTTGGATAAAAGCGTCTGCTAAATGCCTGTAATGTAACTACCCAGTTCTTTTGCTGCCATAAAAGTGAAACGCATCCCTTCCTGTGCATCAGAGGACAACCTACCTGACACCGGGTGTTTAGAACAGCAAATGTTAAAGCTTTTTATGAACTGTATATAGGTTGAATCACTATTTTATCAATTGGCAATAGAGAGTAGCAAACTGACATTTATTTATATGTAAGTGTCACAGATTATTCCTTTAAAGCTATAGGCAACATTGCATGTTGGTGGCCCCAAATGGCAACTGTTTGAGTCAATGCCCAGAAATTGTGTAACATAATGTCAGTAAAGTGCCTACTCCTCGGACCTAAATTTCCTCTTCTTAGTGTCTGGTGGGGGTGGAGGTGGTGAAGAGGTTCAGCGATCATTGGTGTGTCCAGCTTTCTCTGGACGAGTGCTAAGTGCTGTTTAGGAGGACAGGGGTTATATTTCGCTCTTAAATTTCAATTGGTCATTTCCTGTGGCGGGAGAAGATTTCCTATCAGTGACCATACCTGACATGACAAATAGGGAGAATCTATGGCACTTCAATTAGAAAGGATGGGGTGCTCCTCTTCTATTTTTACATACAAATTACTGATAATTCAACACTTGTGGTTTGTTAAATGTAAGAGATAAGAGAGGGGTGATGCTGAGGAAACAATCCCATTCATATAAACAGAGGCAGGGAAAATGGACAGGGTGAATGCAGCACTACAGGTCTGCATGCAGGATGCTGAACTGCCCTTTCACTGGTCAAAAGAATTACTGCTCTCCCAGAAAATATTCCAATCTCCTGTCTTGGTTATTTATGCTTATTTCACGGAGGCATGTGGACAAAAGCTGAGTGGATGGGATTGTCCTCAGATGCGTTTTGTGGAGATAGATTTGGAGGTGGGTGTTGGAGGATTAAATCAGTAGGAGGAGAGAGGAGAGGCGGGACCCATTCCTCACTTCCTGACACTTCCCACTGCTGTTCTTTATATCAGCAAGATGGACACACACACACACACACACACACACACACGGCAACAG
>OOFE01029510.1:3679-25045 GCA_900323365.1 Monocentris japonica | reverse complement strand
AAAAAAAAAAAAAAAAAAGTGTCCAATAGAAAATAAATCAACTACATTAAATAAAAACAAGAAAGCCATCAGTATTAATAGTATTTACTTGAAAGAAAGATACTATCATTTCCTGCAATGGCTTCAAAGTTTTATATATAGTTAATTTACATCTATCTTTACATCTATCTAGGTGACTATTGCCTGCTTCAAAGAGCTCCTGATTTATTGGAATACAGAACACATATGCAGTACTGTTAGCCATTAGCTTTTATGTGAAGATGAAGAACTACTGAACGCCAGAAATGGACACTAAAAAAGGTTCTATTTGCACCAATGAAAAATGGGTGTTCTCACATGTGGCTTTGGTGAGAGCGCAAGCCAAAGATAGATATTTACTGAGAAGTAAACATTTTACATTTTAGCTAACACCCTAATACAGAGTGACTTACAGCGAGTGAGCAGACAGGCCTTCATTGTCTTGATCAAGGACGCTTCAACAGGCCGTTGATGGATACACTGGCTGTTGTGGGGATTGAATCTGTGACCTTGGCAAGAGGGTCCGATGGTTACAAGCAGCAATTGGTTCTGGAAATAGCTGACAAAACAAAGATTGAAACATACATTTCAGTGTAAGTTGCACGCTTCATTTTCTGAGTTGTTGAACTGATACAAGATCACAGTGAATCGTACATTTATCGCCTTGTGACAAATAGTGCCAGACAGTGAAAACAGTGTACAACCATTAATCAGGCAGGGTCTGATTTTCGATGTCAGTCTGCTTACTCTGATTTCACACTAGAAAGGCCAGTGGATTTGGGGGGGAAGGAGGGGTATCTAATAGAAGGCCAACAATTCCTCAGTTGCAGGAGGCAAATATAATTATAATTACTATATCCGTGATTTTGGAAATCTAGCAACACTGGTTTGTACAGAAAGTGGGTCTTGTAGGAATGATGTAAACTCCTCCCTAAATGGACCTCTTAATTTGAGGCATTTTGTGCTGAAGATGCCGCATTTATATGGCTGGAAATCCCTGCACAGCTCAACAAGTAGAGTATGGCACTAACACTGCTAGGGTTCAGGGGGTTGTTCCCATTGGGACTACCCTTATGTAAAAATGTATGCACTCATGGTACTCTGAGGTGCTTTGAATGTAAGTGTCCACCTAATGGTATGTGTTATATGATTTGACTTGAGGCCCTTGGGAAGGGGATTGGGTGCCACATTACAGAAACATCCAAACTGAAAAATCTTATCTTATCTCACTTAAGAGAGCAGTTTAGGATTTTTGCCATAATGGAAAGTCTTCATACATGCAATTGAGATTCAGGATCCGTTCCACAGTTTGCTTCTGTAATGGCAGTATTGGCTGTAATCCTATCTTTGACTTTTGAGATAAGATCGGATGGACAGCTAGGATTTTATTCGGGCCACATGAACTGATGGACGCATGAAGCTACATTTTCTTTTGTCACTTTTTAACTCACACTATCTAATTCAACCTGCGTGTGAAGGGAACATTTTACAACATGAATTGATATAATGTTAAACAAACAGTACGCGGGTGTAATTTTCTATCTGCAGTTAGAGCCTGGGAAACTGTTCTGCCAGGCTGCTCGTCAGACGGAGACTCTGGGTGGCTGACAGCAGCGAACAGAGGTAAACGTCAATTAAGACGTTACAGTAGATGACAGGCCTAAAGAAAACAGCGCTGAGAGACGCCATCTGGGGCAGACTGTGTAAACTAAAGGTGTCTGAACACGATGCTTCTGATAAGGCTAAAATGTTAGCAGCTTTAGACTTGTCCGGTTAACGTGAAGAGGCATGAGGAAGACTTTAGGTAGTTGGTAATATATTCCCTCATATTTACGCTTACTTCTTATAAATACACATTTGGTTGATGGATTTTCTATGGAAAATGAAATGATTCTTGCTTGGGCTATGTTTCCATGTGGACACAAGGGAACATAATACAGGCTTACTAGTAATGTTTACAACTTTTTAGTGGGTTTTAGTGATCGGCATCAACTCGCCTATAGTTAATTTTTATACAGTGGAGGGTGATTTCCTGCAACACCTTGCCTCACTGCCACCTTTACACATGGGAGCTGCCCAGTACAACCAGTCTTCTAATGTTGGCCATTGAACAGCTCAACTGGAGCAACTGGGGCTTGAGAGCCTTGACCACAGAACTGACACGACTATACTGGCCATACCTAAATCAAACCAGCACTCTTAAATGGTCATTTGACTGGTAGACCTCAAGGGTTTCTATGGCATCATTTCAACTTCCTGTACCCCATGCACTGTCCATAATGCTCGTTTCCATGACTACAACATCAAAATTATATGGCAACCATCTTGAAGTGTACCTAAATAGATTACTGTGATCTGTTAAAAAAGAGATTATTTTATTGATTCTATGTATATGGCCTTGACTCATTGTGCCTCAGAGACAGTCCCAGCTTTTACATTTCAGGTATTTAGCTCACAGTGGGTGAGGGTGTAGGGGGTTCAGTGTCTTGCTCCACGGATACTTTGACAGGAAACGTTTGCTGCTGCTGGGCATCAAACCTCTGACCTTCAGGTTATGGGACAGCCTCCCTTGCCATCCAAACATGGCAAAGTCTCATATGATGGATCTCTCCTGATGGATCATATTTCCCCTCCTATTCCAAGATCCATTAGAGCCGGGCTATTGAATCTTTTCAGCATGCTTAATGTGTAGAAATTGATTTGGAGAGAAAATATCTCAGATGTGTGTTTTTTTTTTCTTCAGCCTTCTTTAATAGAACTTCAGAGAGCAGGAAGTGTGTGCGTCATGAAATTCGCCCTGGTTATCTGCTTTCACATGCTCTGGCCAGCCGCCCACCCTCAAACAACGGGATGCCCCCACTGAGAGAGGCTGCTTCACTCAGTACGGTACACACACACACACACATGTGTATGCACATCTTTGCACGACTATTCTCAAACATGCATACACAAATGAATGGCACCAATATGTGCACACAAAGCAACAAGTAAGTGAGCACACATGCATGCATGAACATTCACAAACTCATAGCCAAGCAAGCCACACACACACACACACACACACACACACACAGAGTTGTACATAATGAATCAAATGAAAGGTCTATGACAATCACATATTACAGAAACTACACAAAAAAGTGTTTTTTTTTTCCCCCAGCAAGCTGTGAATCAAACTGAATGTTGCACTAAATCAAAAGACAGAGCTTCACATCCTCTTGCATCATTTCACTGGACAGGCCAGGAGTCAAACCAATTGATGTTACTACTGAGTTGGTGTGACTACTGAGTTGGTGTGACTACTGAGTTGGTGTCACTACTGAGTTGGTCTCACTACTGAGTTGGTGTGACTACAGGGTTTTCAGTGCAGAGGAGGTGGACATTCATGCATCTTGTTATGGAGAACTTCCCCTCTGGCCCTAGGTGAGGGTGAGAATGTGTGAGGTCAGACCATGTGACCTTTAGCTGTAGCCGCTGGGCCATGATTGGTCCAAACCAACACCCCCCCCCCCCCCCACACACACACACACATCTCCCCACACACACACACATCTCCCCACTCATACAACTACAGCTATGGGCAAGCTATGGGCACCAGTTTTGTGTGTCTATCTGTGCAGTAAATAGACTTGATCTACACAGAAACACATATGCATAGGTCACAAATGAGGGTTAAACTTACTGAAAAATAATTCACTTGTTCATGTCAAAATGATGATCTTAGAGTTTGAAGGCTGCTCTTCTTCCTACCGTGCTGTCGGCCTGTTGCTTCAATGCTGATATAAACTCTAGCCTACATCAAAAACAGGCGATGGATTTGAACCATCTGAACAGTCCCACTTGCAGTCGTGACGCATAATTTCATAAAACCAACCCACAACATCATTAGATAGTTTGCGTGTTTGTTAGGCTGCACATATAACTGAAAAGAAAGAAATGCTGCAAAGTAGCCTAATTTGCGTCATTTTGAAAGTTACTGAATATCTCAGCACGCTTTATCAATATCAGCCCGCATCATCATGACCTGAAATCATACATGAATTAATCTACAAAATAATAATGCCTAATACTTAAATTGTAGCCCTAATGCATTCATTCTACGCGATCAGTGACTGAATGTCTGTTGAATTTGACGCTGGTGAAAATTGATTCATGCAATGCATTTTTTTAATTTCCAAAGTCTCTCAGAAATATCACATTGCTCTTCGCTAGTGTGTGTTTTCTCATTTTAATTTACCATACAGGCAACTTGCCCACAAAGTTGTGTATTTCTGAAGATGGGCGGGTTCAAATCCAGGCCTTATTGCCGTGTAATTACACAACATGCTTCATGCAAGTCGTCTCACGTCTCTGGCCCACCGCCGCATGAACATTAAGAGCTTGTTAATTATTTAGATTGGAGGTGTAACGATACGACGTGTTTGGATATTTGCACTTCCTCGCTTTATTTGAATTCCCAGCGGAGTGGAGGTGAAAGCAGTGCCGGCTTGGTCTGTTTGTGTGAGCAGGGTGAGTTAAAACCTGCGTTGGATTTTTAATCAGCTGGCGTAACAAATTTCACATCAGCATGTACTAGTGTGCTTTAGGTGTCCGAAAAATATACTAGGTTTAGTAGGGGAAATATAAATGTCTCTTATAAACAACCAGTAAACAATTAAATTCTCGTTGAAACGTGAATAGGCTGCGTTGTCTAGTCTATATTTCATATATATTATGGCGTGGACAGCAGTAATTTTGGCTGGGATCAGCTCTTGAAACAACAAAGTGAAATGAAAAGGGAGTTGGGGTTTAAAGGTTTTGATCGCATAAATGACTCTGTCGTGCCTTAAACTAGAACATTAATTTGGGTGTACAAAGAAACGTCGGTATAATCTGAACAGGATAGTGTGCATTTATTTCCACTCTGATTAAAAGCCCACTTTTGCCACAAAGTCTATTTTTGAGAGAAAAAAATCAATTTGTTAACATTAGATTTTTGCAAATACAGCAACAGTGCCAGCAATTACACGAAAACCCAGTTGTTGTTGATTTCTTCTTACCTTGCGCTGGGCGTTCATATTCGGAGAGGCGAGAGGTCTGCAGTCCTGAGCGAAGTTTTGGCCAAATGAACATTTCCCGCTGAAGACTGTCTGTTTAGGTCATCCGCCGTTCGCATGTTGATTGCGGATGTGTATTGAGGCGCAGACGTGTGTAACAGCTGCCAAGGCTTATCCCTGTCAGCTGATTATTGCTCCACGTTACCGGCTCCATCAAAAGGTGACACTGCTGCAAAAGCATCTCTGACGACCTGCAGCTTTTTAGGTCGCGGGGAGCCCAAATGCTGAAATCAGGAAGAGTTCAGTCTGCTGATCAACTGTATTCATCTATGTAAAAAAGAGGAGGGTGTTGTGGGGACATTTTTGTGTTTTCATCTGCTGTTTGACTAACTGTGATTTATTCCGCCACATAATAATTCCTCCCTTGAGGGATGACCTAAGGCCTCTTCCAGCATGAAATCAGATGCTAAATCAGCTCTGTGGTACCAAAAGGCTACGTCTACTTTTTACCACGCTTTTTTTTAGAGAATATTCCAGTTTTTTTTAATGATGACAAGGCTCGGGATATTAAATTAAAACACACGCACAACTCACATATTTCACAGAAGAGATGTGTCGCGAGCAGCTGGGCTTTCTGTTTCTGTAAACCCAAAAGTTGGATTATTTTGCGCTTTGTTCAGACCGTTTCGGGCTTTTAGTTTCTCAGCTCTTGTCTACAGCCAGGAGCTCAGCCGTACCCTCCTCCTCCGTCCCCGAGTCAGCCTGGCCCACATACCTCTGTGTGTGTGTGTGTTTGTTTGTTTGTTTGCTCAGACTTGTGTGAATCATATTTTCTGTTTTGCTGAGCTGCATTTGCACACTTTAAACAAGACTGTCTCTACTAAAAAAAAAAAAAAAGTAAGAAAAAGAAAAACAACAGTGCAAAGTCAAACCGTTGCATACACGAGGCCGCGTAAAGGTACTTGAAATTTCATGGGTTTACTACTACAAAATATTAACGGAATCCAACTGAATTAAATAGCCTTTTATAGTCGTATATCTGATTTTATAGTTCCATTTAATAGTTCATGTTAGATAATACTATAAAATATTCTGTTGGCCAAACTATAATTTCCATGGGCCGCAGATCCCTATTAGAATATAAATTAAATTGTAGGATGCATATTATATTATTAGAGTGTCATAACAAGATATCAAGCATTATCTTTCAACCTCTCTGGACTATTTTGACAACGCTTTTCAGTATACAGGCCAATCTCCGTTCCAACACACTAATACCCTAATAGACTCTTGTAATTGTTGTGTGGTCCAACTCCTGTTTGTTGATTCCCGTGTTATTTCAAGCACCAGTGACCAGCCGAGGCCTTTGGCTGAGGAGGCAGACATGCATTCAGCAGTTAATCTGCCGGCACATCTCACTGCTATGTGTATTGGACCGGCCCATTGTTTTTCCCTATAGATTAGCTCACATAATCGAAAGGCTATAGACAGACTGTCATTGCTTTACACTCCACTAGCAGACTACTAACTAACACAAAGGTTCAATAAAAGTCCCCCAGCAGAATGTTTTTGAACAATATATTTACTTCCATTAAATAAAACACAATAGTTTATTTTTTTGGATGTTGAAAAAAACAAACATAATTCCGTACCAAATAGTATACACAGAGCAAAACCAAATAATTTTTCGCAGGAACATTTTGATGCTTTTTTTTTTAAATCCAGAATTGCTATTCTAAATCGATATTCACACAGACATTAATAATAAATTTATAATATGTTAGAAACACACAACTGGTGCGTTTTTAGTATGTACATTCCCTTTGTTTGCAAGCAAAACATGATTCCTTTTAGGTTTTTTTTATCCACATGCGTTGGTAAATTGAGCCTTGAGAAGACTGGAGGGCTATAGCGCATTCGCCTCAACAAACAGGAGATGATAATTCAAATATATACAACCTTTCAGTCAACAATTAACGTCCAAAATCCTCTCCCCGTCCCAAAAAACTCATGACAAGCTTTTAAAAACATGAAATAGGCCTGTCGGATAGACTGTGGTCACAGCGGTGCAGAATAAAACAGGCCTACTCATTAAAGGGGAATAAGCCTAATAACTCCCGTTTCAGTTGGACTCCGTCATGGAGTTGAGCTTGTTTCAGTGGTTCAGTCGTCTTAGTGCCCGTTTGAAAATGAAAAAGTAGTAGTAGTCTCTTGTTCCTGTGGCCGGGGTGTTTTTGTTCATTGCACACACTGCAAAAAATGTCCATCCTAACAAGTTATTCTCGTATTCAGTCTAGTTATTTTTCTTGAAAACAAGTGGAAAATTCTGCCATCGGGGTGCGACAGGTCCACTTGTTTCCCGATGCAGTTTCAGGATTTCTGATTTAGAAACTTGTGTCAGTATCTTGAAACAAGGCAGAATAAAGCAGATCACTCCAACAAAGTAACAAGAAAATGACAGCTGATCAAGAACATTTCCTACAACAAATTGATTTGCATTGGTTACCTCACCCCAAATGGCAGATTTTGTATTTCCACTTACTTAAGAAAAATAAACATTTTAAGACCCAACACTAGCCTCTAATGACTTGCTGAGACGGGTATTTTTTGCAGTGCAGGTAGGTATTAGACCGGTCTATCCACGGCGTATTGGCAAGCGCTCAGATTAGAGCCAGGATTCTGCACGGTGGCGTATCCAAAACTCGAGTGCTGCTTGGCTTTCAGTCTCAGGCTCGCCAGGCTGGAGTTACAAGTGTCCCTGTACACGTAAGGAGGGGTCGGAGGTGCATAAGGGCAGGCCGACGTGGGCACCCCCGAGTTGAGAGACGGGTTACTGAGGTTGTTCAAGTTATTGAGGCTGTTGAGGCTGGAGCCTGGCACTCCGGTGACCGCCGACGGCACCATGCTGGAAGTCATGCTCATGGAGGATATGGAGTTGGGCGGGGAGAACATGGTCTGCGAGGATAAAGGGTTGACGTTCATGGAGTTGAAGAAGGGAAAGCTTTTGGTTGACAAGGAGGCCGACGTCAGCCCCTTGGCAGCCCAGTTGTTGTACGTGTAGCTGGGGTACATGTCGTCGTAGGGCTGCATGAGTCCATTAAACTGTGGACCAAACCCGTTCTTGCAAAGCTCGGCTTGTTGATTCCTTTCTCGTTTCCTCCATTTGGCTCGCCGGTTCTTGAACCACACCTAGAGCAGAGAAAATGAGAACAGGTTGGAGAATTTATTGGAGGTGGGAGGTTGGGGGTATTTCATAATTTTATCATCGCGCTGTTTTTGGCGTTGGCACTCTATTAATAGATATTCTTTATCAGAATAATTTGGCCATCTTTCATTCTGTGATAATCACGTTGGCCCAGTAAAATGTTCACATAAATAATATTATTACTACTATTACAGTAAAATAGACTGTATCTATCTATTTCTGTTTCCAAAAATATGGAGAATTCCAACTTCTCCTGTAATGCAACTGCAACTCAAAACATGACTTATTATTTTTTTGCTTTCTCATGCATAGAATTCTGCTTTGATTCCGGCAGTGTCCCAACAGAATACACATCCAGCCACGGATGCCACTGCACCATCTTAACGTGGAGAGGATGTGTATTCCTCTGCAGGCTTCCACAAACACGGTGACCTTAATTAGACAATGCCAGCAAAATACAAGCTTTGCACCTCTTTCACACGGGCAGAGGAACACGACTGGTATCTGTCACCGACAAATGTCAATAGCCTCAACTGTTAACAACGTCTGTAATTACACTTAAAACAACTAACAAAGAGCTAATGAGTATGTCAAAGGTGTGCTATTTTATTGTAAGATTAAATGTTGAATAGAATGTGTTATTAACCGCGCGCCGAGAACCAGTAGTCTTAATGATGTGTTATAATAATTAGAACCTGGATTATTTTGCCTTGTGTGGAATTGGCCTAACAGATACATTTAAATAATCTCATGAAATGTGACTGTAACAGTTAGTATATTTAGACAGGGCTGTGATCATTTGTTTTCCAGTTTGTTGCATTCTTTTCGGGAAAGTTGTAGCCGTGCGTAATTGTGCATAAAGTTTGGTGTCAGTGCGTAATAATTTAGGGTATCGTATATTATTAGGGTAAATCGACGTTTGGCACAAATCACCCCAAATTAAACACGTGAATTGTGTTGGTTTATACTCAGGGGAATGCTCACCCTAACCCGAGCCTCTGTGAGGTTGGTCCACACGGCTATCTCCTCCCTGGTGCTCATGTCCGGGTAGCGATTCCGCTGGAAAGTGGCTTCCAGTTCCTGCAGCTGCTGGCTGGTGAAGTGAGTCCTCTGCCGACGCTGGCGCTTCTTTTTAGAAGGGTCATCTGAAGAGTCGTCATTTTTATTTTGGCCCTTCTCTTTCTCTGTAAAGAGTAAAAAAAATAATTAAATCATGGTCATTCACTGAGTTCAGACGTTTGAGGCCTATGCTGTAAAGTAAGGGCACAAAAATGCCTGAGTCCATGACTCTGGAGGCAAATACATGAGCTGTCCACAAGCCATTTCTACGACTCGGTACTGATGAGGAAAGAAGATATGCTTTGATTCACAAAATAAATACAGTGAGCATTTCATATTCTGGATATTGCATCGGTTTTAAAATTCTTCTAGGATTCAAACTTCAATGAAATCTTGACTATGAAAACAAACTAAATATGTGACATTTTTCATGGACTACATAAACAAGTCTGCTCAACCACAGTCTGCAAAAGCCAATAGTAAAGTAATTCTGTTTGTAAAATGGCATATAATCCCCTATTTGCATGCACGAAATAACTTCCTGCACCTCAAACTCCGTTTATGATGATTAGTGGGAGCCATGTTTAGTTTGATAACAACGTTAAAATCACATCCGCCGCGCCTTGTGCTGAGAATCTGCTTCCCGGGTTTAATTCTTACCTACAGACTCCGGACTAGAAGTGTCCGATACCGTGTGCACCTCTAACCGGTGTTTTGAATCCACAGACCGCTGCAGCGGTTGTAAACTAGAGGCCATTGCCAGTGCCGTGTGGTGCGTGGAGGCAAGTTTATTCCCAGGTAGGTGGTGATGGTCTAGATTCAATGGATCCCTCATAGAGTTCATCGGTAAGAGAGCGCACAACTCGCTGTCAAAAGCAGATTAAGTCCCCCTCAGTGCAAGAAGGATAAGAGGAAAGTCGTCCGTCGGCAGAATTAATTCAATGCTTTCCAAAAACGTACTGCAGCGCGCTTCCTCTTGTAAATGAGTTGAAAGCCCCTCTCTGTATTAACGGGCGTGAAAAAACTGTTTTAAAATAGCCCAAGTGCTGCCATGCTGGCGTCGGAAGCAAACAACAGATACCTCGGCTGACTATCAGAGTGACAAGGACAGGTAGGTGATATTAGATCCAGAGGCATACACACACTGCGCCGCTCTCTGTTCATTTCAGCTGTTCCCTGCGCACTGCCCATCCAACTGCGCCTCTCTCCAGACTTCCACGTCACCTTATTGCGCCCGCCCATATTCTTTCTGACACACATCCATGTGGATATGACGGTGTGCCCAGCCAACCAGAGCTTGCAGAAACAAGATATGTCTGCCAATCTGTTTATGCTGGGGCCGCCGCTTATTTTTCTCTTCCAAATAAAAGCATGTAAAGAGAAATGGGACGCACGGTGTACCCGCTACGCACCGAGGAGCCGTTGCGCAGCAGCCCAAGACCAAATAAAAATGAAAATAACACAGTTTGGCCGCATTTTATGAGATGGGTCCAGTGGCCCAGTAAAACCATGCAGTTCTATTGATACCCAAGCTGAGCTCCTCGCAGGGCCTGTCACTGCAGTTTACTCAGGGACTCAATATGGATAAAGCAAGCCACCGAGCGGACTGTGTTGAAAGCTATGAAAAAATGAACATTGAATATCAAACATAACAGACTGAATCTGCAGCACAAAATACACTGCAAAACCAATTTGAAGACGAAAAAAGGTTAAGACTGCAACTTCAAAGGCAGGGATGCACAAGCTTAGTGCTAAACGGTCCATGCTTACTAGTCAGCTGCCAAATATGTATGTTAAAAAGAGCATGTGTGGAGTGGAGCACATACATGCGAGCCCTATGGCTGGGGGTGCACGGATCACAGATATTTACATGGCCTGAATTCATTTGGAGACATATAGCCAGTGACATAAATCAAAGGTTAAATTATAACCTACAGTTGTTAAACAGCGTAACCACAAATCAATTATATTTTCAGAAGAGCCATAATTTCATGTTTCTTCGCCTTTAAATGTCCTATCCTCATACAGTTTACTTCAGTTTGATACTTAGGAAAAGTATGCTATGGATTTCCATTACGTCAGCCTAAAAATAAGGGTGTGCAAACTGACGTTTACCCTCCTCTACATCCCTGCATATATTGCCTATATGAAGAAACGATGGAATAAAAACCTTGTCAGCCATTCTGGTTGTCAAATGAGGCGATCCTCTTGACCTCTTCAGAGTTAAGGTTCAAATATCCATGTTAAAACGCCCCACCCAAGCCACGGTGGACCATGACAACGTCTTTCTTTATCTCGATGCTTAACTGGATACCTCTCCTCACTTTGCGTTTCGACCCCTCCGTGGATCTCAGCGAGCACTCCTGTAGAGTTTTTTTTAATCTGATAAGACTCTCATTTGCCTAAGAATTTCTGAAGGAGGACTTTTAATGAGTTTGAGCTGATATGGCAGCAAATTTCCCCAGTAATTCCCTCAAGATCATGACGCGTTAAGGCAAAGTAAACACGTCTAATCAAACAAATGCTCCTTTGCTTTTTTTTTTAGGTGGGAGCTTGTGCCTGGAGAGATGCGGTGTGTTATGTAACAGGTGATCGAAATGATGGACAGACGATGTACAGTGGATGCATCACCCGAGGCAATTAGTGTGATTCAAACCAGTTTAAAAAGGCTTTAGATAAAAATTATCATCATCCTAAACCTTCTTCCTCCTCCGCCTCCAACTAGTATAACCACAACTACTGTTATTACAAATGCTACTAAGAACTGTAAGACATTTGCAGGGTTCAAAATGGTGATAATGATGGTGATGATGATGATGATGAAAAAAGCATCGCCTCCATATCCACGTGGCCCAGCGGAAGCCCATTCAGCCAACACATTTTCTGGATTTGGCGCTGTTAAGAAGTTACTGGGCTAATCCCGTGAAAGCCCTTGATATATAAATACCGCTAGATAGTACACCACATTTACAGTCTTGTGGGCGAACCACGAACCGAGCCGATCCCGCCTCATTTAAACCTTTACATCTCGTATCTGTGACATTATGGTCATTAATATAGAATTTGGTAGAATTTTGACTGATGATGATTTTTATTATTATTATGGGAGTAAAAATACAATTATGGCTCGCAGATTCTATTCTATTAGGCCAACAATTATTCTTCACATTAATTGGCAATAGACAACTAAATAACCGATGAGAACATGACAGAAAATTAATAGATTCCTAATAGTTTTCAGTTGAAACATTATTGTTATTATTGAAATACAATTTTAATACAATTGAAATAATATCGTTTTAAATTAAAAAATATATTTTATTTTATAATTGTTTAATATTAAAGCACAAATTTGCTTTTCTACAAATATATTGACTTTACAATATTTCTATTATTCCAAATTTTATTCAACAACAACGACAATAATAGTAACAGAAAACATGCTTTCGTGTGTTTTATTTTGCGTTTTGCAAAGCAGCAAACAGTCAGTTGCTCAATTTTTTTCCCCGCATTGTAACACTAAACTTGAAGTGGATTATCGGTTTCCTCTTCATTTCTACCTTCTGAATGCTTTATCTCTCTTCTGCGGATTACTGCGCGCAATAGGCCTCCGCCATAGAGGGCCATTAATTAGCAATTCAGTCAATATAAGGGGAGACGACAAGGCTTTTTACATAGGATTAAGGAGACATCAGATTCCTCCATTAGTATATTCCTCCTCACGAATGGGCTTTCATTATACATTTAGTTTTCCCCGGAGTCAATCCAACAAGCACTGCATATATTACAGCAAAACAGTTGATGCTGGTGTGTCTATATTTGCAAGCCCGATATCGCCTCATCACCCCCCTCCCTTTATAATTCTATTTTTCTATTTATCTTATTATTCTTAATCAATGGCCGTTCACAATGTGCAGCTATGAGGCGGAGGCGCCTACCCTCTGTCATTTAGCCCTATCAATGTCGGCTGAGTGGAATAGATTGAGAGTTATTGGTTATTCGTTTAAGATCTAACAAGACTTGATGTAATTTCCCCACCATATGGGCGAATAATTAAATAAATCCCCGAATGACTGCAAAGGATCACAGGTTTTGTTTAGTTTATGTGGGTTTTATTCGGAAGTCATATTTTCAATAAGTTTAACCATGATTGCAGATTACTTCCTCAAATTATGAGTTTTATTCCCATCTTTAGCCTATAAGAGAACCAACTTTAATGTATAACTCAGGCCTTGGTGTGACAATGGGACAGTATAGGGAAAATCAAAGGGTATGACTGGCAGGGTAAATGGTCATATAAGTTCATTTATTTTGTAACGGGCTTATCAAATCCATGGATGATGCTCAGTGCTCATTGCCTGCTCTTCCTGCATTGAAGTAAAAGGCTGCACGTCCACCTCCGACCACCAGGTGTCCCTCTAAGACAATGAACAACCTGAATCCACCAACAGCTTCTCACCATTTAATAGCAAAGGGCTTCCAACCGTTTCCTGTGTGAACCAACAGGTAGGCCTACACACTGAAAGAATATCCAACTAAACAAATCATTTGATCTCAAACTGAGTTTTACAATCTTAATTTAACAAAAGTGAAAAATCTGGCAACAGGGTGAGAAAATTTGACTTGTTTCCAATGCAAGATTTTTCCTAGAATCAAGTGTCATTTTGTTGATACCAGTAGGATGATCTGTCCTATTCTGCCTTGTATCAAGATATTTCCACTTGTTTATAGAAAACCCCTAAAGCAAATTAAACAGCACTGGAAACAAGTGGAATCATATCAAGATCATTAGAATTTTTACTTGTTTTATGGAAAAATAAGGTTTGAAGACTGAATATGACACTATGATGTGTCACTTTCAACACGTCTGTGTTTCACTTTTCATCACAAGATAATAAGTTAACAACAATAGCTCGTGTCAATATTCTAGGTAGCCATTAATGACATCTGTCCAGGGAAAACAGATGCAAACAAGCTTTTTTGGTACATTTATAGAAATATTCATTATTATGCATTGTCCCGGTCAAATAAACAAAATTAAATAAACCTAAAAAAATAAGTAGGTGTTGCTATTAACAAATGTTTCATTGGAAAGTAAGACTAATGTGTCTCCCAAAATAGATACACAGATGGGTTGAAAATTGCATCCTGTTTCAGACTGTAGAAGAGTGTTGAGATGGATATTTTTTCCAGTGTATAGGCTGTATCCGGCACTTTATTATAGCTATCGAAATAGTAAATATCCTTATGTTTCTAACATAAACTGTTTTATTGTTTCTGTGGAATGGGAGAAATGAATCAGCTTGACTAGATCAGATACTCACCTATTTGTGCGCAGGTGGTGGCAAGCTTGCGGCAGTGGGAGTCCATTATGGCAATTTAGGAAACCGCTTCTGTAAAAACAGACAAAAGAGCCCTAATTACCTATTAGAGTAGTAAACAAGCGGTTACAGATAACTCCTTTGTTGTTCACTGTCTCGGTTTCCAATCATTCAATTATTTTGGGTCAACATCAGGCCAAGTTGTGATGTCAGTGTCACTGTATGGCACTGATGGCAGAATCTTTTTCTACGTAATTTAGTCTCATGGTCAGTCTTAAAATCTTATTTTTCTTAAATCACGTTGAAGATTATGCCACTCGATTCAAGAGATAAGATAATGAAACGAGTTGATTTGCTTTGGAAACAAATTGAATCATCTCATCCCTTTGTCAAACTATTTCACTCGTTTTAAGAAAAAAAAATTTAAGACTCAATGAATGTCTTGTTCAGGTGGATATTTTTTTGCAGCGTTAACACTCCTCTTAGGCTGATATAAAAACGCTTTGGTTTGCATCAGCCAGATCCTGTGTTTTTGTCAAGCTCGATGGAAGTGCAGTGATTCCGTAGTAAAATCACGGGATTAGAGTCTGATTGAGATGTCTGTCGGTGGGATATTACAAAATTCATTATCGGAGCCCTTATACTACCTCGATATGAAGTTACACAGATGGGGTTTTATTAGTCCAGGCTCACACTGTTTGCTTATGATAATTAACCATTTTCCCCAGTTCTTCTCCTCACCTGCTCTACATCTGTGATTTTTTTTATTCAAAGGATGAAGATATTGGAGGTTAAGTTTTACACGGTGTGTACCTGCATAACCTCTCTTTTTTCCACGTGTGTGTAAAATGAAATACGGAGGTCAGGTTGTAAGGTGTAAGGTTATTGCATGTGGCTCCGTGTTATCTAATCATAGAGATTTAATGAGGGGTCCCTCCAATATTTCAGTCTGCTTGGCTGGTCCGCGGCCTGTGCGTCTGGAATTACAAGCGATGCTATTCATTTATCTATAAAAATGTATAAGAACTAAAATAACATTTCAATATTAAAGAGACATCAGCACCTGTTTCACCTCACGGCTGTTGAAAACGAGTTTATAAATGAGACAATTTGAATCCCAGGCCTTTTTTCGAAATAGGCAACTAGGTAATTGAATGCCCATATTGCACATTAGGTGATTCATTAATATATAAGTGACAGAAAATCTATATTATTTTGTTATTTTTCAGCTTATTTGCTGGCAAAATGTATCAATAACAAATTATTATAAAATGTGTTAGGTTATGAGAGTAAGTATAAGTTAAAATAGTACATTTATGTAATAAATGCACGTGTAATGTTTAATAAAACTACAACAACAACAACTAATAATAACTATAATAATAGCGCTCTAATAAATAATATATAAATTATATAAGCTCTTCAGATAAAACAATTGGGGAAACTATTCATTTTATCCCATGTTATAATTGTTGATTTAGTTGTAATTAAGCCTCGCAATAAAACTTATTACTTATTATTTTCAAGATATGCCATTGTGTATATTTAAGCTATTTAAAAATGTTTAGGACTATAATTGTAATTTTATTTCACCCCCACCCATCCATTCTTATTTCATGGACAATTTTCAACCGTATCAGAAAATTAGCAGAGAAAGTGCAGCTGACCCAGCAGTGTGCGCTCTGCTCTCACCACCAATAGTTGATATGAATCAGTGAGTCATATGGCATCGGGCCCAGCGCAGACAGAAGCCTGGCATTGCCTCATACTGGCTGTACTTCAGAAATTAACACAGAATAGCATGAGACTGCAGCCTATACACTCATCTCAAACGGAGATGAATCGACTAACCTCGACCATATGTTCCTGTATTAATTAAAGGACGTGAGACCATGAAGTCGCATTTTTTTGTATTCAATGCAAACGAGCAGGGATGTAGTGAAGGATAAACCCACCCAGACTCACTTTACCCACATTTTTACTCATTTTAATAGAATTTACCCACTTTTTAAACTTAGTTTAATGGGCTTAATCATCCTTTAAAGCTGAGATAAATCATTAGGACACACATTTATAGTATGAGCATAGCCTAGATTCAAACTGATGTTAGTTATAGGAGGATAGGATGTCTTTAAAAAAATCACAAATTGACGCTTCTCTGAAAATATAATCGCTTTTTGTCATGATGACCATCTACTGGAAGTTAGAAGCTACTTTACCCAGCTTTAGTGAGTTTTTACCCACTTACATCGCTGCTAACGGTACAGCTTTACCATCCACCGACTTTGTAAGGCGAACCCTGCCCTGAAATCACTTATCATGCTCCTTTATGTTACAGCCACGGCTTTGAAATTCACATGAGAAACGCACCGAAAAGGCAAAACCCTGAGGTGGAACGAATTCCTTCACTTGCATTTACTCACATCTCGGTTAAAAAAACAGAAAGACAGGTCCCCCCCACCTCTTGCACTTACCAGTTGTAGACACCAGTAGGGGTTTTATTTTCCCAGCCGTCGGCGTTTTATTCTATAGTGAAAAGGTAAATTCCACTGCCCAAACACACTGGGACACCAGAAGTTGTGTTTATCACTTTCAGATAAAGAAAACACGGGCAACTTGAAGGTCCAAGCAATATTGAAGCCTAAGTTTCTGTCCGGAAATATGAGCGCTGCATGGATATAGTTTCCCGCTACCTTATCCAAAAGAGTTGGAGCGCTACCTTTAAGATCGTATCATTTATGCGCATAAATAAGCATCTATTTACAGTGTGAGGAGAAATGGTGAAGGAGGCGCGGTGAAGGAGGCGCCGTCTTCCGAGTCTCTCCTTGGTTCGCCCTCTTCTAGCTTCCTCAACTTTTTCCCCTTGAAAGACGCTCCAAGAGTGGCGCATTTTTTCCTCCTTCTTTTCAGCTTAGAGAGGGACTCCGTGTATGTGTGCGTGTGTGTGTGTGTGTGTGTGTGTTTGTGCGTGTGTCCGTCTGCTTTTCAAGGGGTGTGTTTGTGTATGTCTGCGACTCTGCCTGTGTAGTTGAGGAGAGGGCAAACTTAGACGCTCTCAACTTTCAACAGCAATAAAACAAAATTGAGAATCATATCTTTGAAACGCATGCGTTAAAGAAAATACCTAGATTACCGTTAACTAGTCCCGGCGTATTTAGTGCACCAGTGTAGGTAGGCTATAGGCCTACAAAACATAATGGTTCAATTTGCCTTAACTCAACCTGCAATTTACAACAAGCTTCCACGGAGTCAACTTAACTGCTTATTATTTATACTCTCACCGCGCAAAATAAGCAATTGCCATGAACCCCAATCCAAGACTAAGTCCAATTAGTGGTCATTAATTAGGAATTATTCTATTTGAAATCATAGATACTGACTCCGATTTGAGCCTATTAACCGGCAAAATTACAGATCCTAATTAATGCTCAATTAAGAGGATTATTCAGCAGTATAGGCCACGCTTTGGTATTTTTTTTTTATTTAATCTGGTGTGAACATTTTTGTAAAGCATTTAGTGAGCTATTCCAATATTTGGGATATTTAGAGGTGGATGGAAAATTAAGGTATTTAAATGGATGCATTAGGCTGCTTTAGTGCTAGACAGAGCCCTATCGTGTTGCAGATTTATGTGTAGATGAAGTGAACAGCTGGCTCGGATGCAAATGTTCTTTATAGATCCATTTCGTTAGATACTGACTGATTTTCCATTCGCATTTTAAGTGAGGCAAGCAGACCGGACGCAGGCCCACGTTTCACACGCCTAATCCTTCTTTTACATTTTTAGTCATACTCCCATTAAACCAGTAATTAATGCACACATCCACACGGGAATTCGAGGCAAAGGAGGGCACTGAAGCAAAACAAGCGCGTGGTATTGGCCCCCAAATTTGGTGAATCATGAAGCATTTGACGCCTGGCCTTAACAGCACATTTGTAACATGATACATGCGGACTGCCGCCTTATAGCCTTATATATACTTATAGGCCCTACTGGAATAACCATACGAGAGGATGCACGTTTTTAACAGCTGATTAGATGCCGTTTATTAGGTATGACTTAAGAAATGAAGTAATCCTTTTTTTTCACAGGCAAATAAAATATCTCATATCATGAAGTACAAAGGCAATGATATATAATGCACATTTGACACACGCATAAAGACATTTGCATACTGCGTTGAGACACATGCAAGCCATGTGGTCTAAAATAAATAAATCCTGCAGCAAATTTGCCAATGTAGGTTCGCCCAGTTCTCCAGAGTTGCCCTGTGATCTTTGATATTTGATGTCGTGGCGAGGCAATATACACATAATTTGCGAAAAAGACCTTAACCCTTGCAGAAAACATCAACCTTGCATGCACATGTTCACATCACGCCCAACCCCGCCTGTCATATTAGAGAGAAAAAGGGGGCAAAGGCAGGCGGCGTCTGGAGGCGTGATGTTCGGCTATATTCCCCTCTTACCTTCATATATACAATGAGAAAAAGACGGGAGCCTCCTCTTTCTCACGAAGGAAAGTGCAAAGGAATGCCTGAAGTTCAGAGAAGGCTGGCGGGTATGAAATCTTTCGCCTCGGGGGCAAACCGGCGGCTTCTTTTCATTTCAAGCGCTTATCGATTCGCCGTTGTCATCTTTGGCGACGCAGAAGGACACTTGAAAGAATTTCTGATGGGGCTGTGATGTGAGAAACAGGGTGACCTGCTCTGGTGATGCTCTCTCTTGACTCTTAACGAGCACGTCAGCCCTCAGCAGTTACAGTTGTTGGACATTTTCAACTTTTCCTCCTTCTGCATACTGGATAGGACTTTAAAACACTCCTCCGCTTTCATGTATATCAGCATGCATCCAAGCCTCCACTTAAAGAGAATACTTACTTAATGGAGCCCAGGCTGCCCACCGATTCAGCCACCACAGCCAGACAAGATGATGCAGTTTAGGTCATATAGCTTGGTTCTTATGGGGTTATTTATTTAATAAAACCTTATTTTTCAAAGTTTTGTGTTCATTTTTGATTTATTTTTTAATTAATGATGAGGGATTGAATCACAAGACCAGTTTGAAGCACCATTTCTCGTCAGTGTTTTTGTTTTTGAACCTAATTATTTCGATAGGGATTGATGATTGCCTTAATGAAGCCTATTAAGCGTTTAACTATTAGAGACTTCAATGCATCTGAATACAGGTCGTTCATTTAACATGGTGCAGGGTTTTCAACACATTTCTCCTTGGACACAATGAGCTGTATCACATCATTAGGTCTCTAAGTCCTGGGAGGTAGGCTACATGATTATTCCAAATGGATAAACAGGGCAGTTATATCGTGTTAATTCATAAAACGTATTTTAAAAATACCCATAATAACCATCCTTATCTGTAAACACTGCAGAATACAGCCCATGCCCCCATTAAACAAGGCCAAGAGATGAAATACTTGGCGCATACAATTCTATGGGTTCTATTCCGCCTTAAATTGCTCTCACTGAAGCACCTTGACACAAAGTTATTAATCTATTGTGAAATTAAGTCCCACTTAATTTCTATAGACATATAGAATAAATAGTTGGACATAAGCAATTACTTGTCCTGTCTCTGCTTTTAGTTATCAAGGCTGCATCTAGCTCATGCCATGAGGAATCAATTAAATTACAGTCAAATCACAGCAAGACAAAATGTACTTAAAGGAACTTGCGTGTGATTTCTTCCCTCACCTCACACCATGACTTTTGAATGAATTCCATAGGCTGCCATTTAAAGTGAATCTAAACCCTGCTTTATAGCCTTTCCCATACCATTCAATGAAATTCACAAACCTTGGCATTATAACACACCATACACTATCATCATTCTATTTCAGTGGGAAGCTTAAGTAATGCAGATGTGAAGTAGATCCATTATTCAGGGGTGCTTTTTGCCTGAGAAACTGGCCTGTTTTTTTTTGTTTTAGCCTCAAACCACATGCAATTGTCGCCTAGCATTCTGTCTGGCTGACGCTCTGTGGCCATGTAGTAAAATTTGGAGTCAAATTGGTGTTTCCAAAGCCGCAAATCTTTAAACAAATCAGTTTATGTACTGCTAATATGTTAGACAGAAAGTAATGGCTGAGAATTTAGCTTTATTGTGGGTGTAACTTCTCTTCCACTGCTACATTTGAACAAGGGAGGAAGGCAGAAAGATGGAGAGTTAAAAGAGGAGAGGAAGAGGAAGGTAGAGATGATGATGAGGAGGAGGACAGGGTGGAGGGGAGAATAGGAGTCAGGAGAGAGAGAGAGAGAGAGAGAGCAAAGGAAAGATAGAGCCTAAGATCAGAGACTTACTGCTACCAATCCCCTCAGAGACAGAAATATCCTATGTGTATTTCAATTTGCCAAGTATCGCTCTAAGAACCTTATTAGCAAAAAAGCTGCCTGTAAATTAACCAAATTAAAAGGACGGCTCTTCGATAGCTCTTGAGCTTGTTGAGCGGCTTTATGCCTGATCCTTATTATTCAAGCTCTGTCACAGTACCAAAGGGAGACATGCTGCACAACAGTAACGATAGTACTCCAACTCAGCAACACGGCCTGTGGTTTAGAACATAATACACAAGACCAGTAAATGACTTACACGATTGGCTACCCTCACTTCTCCCGACATGCCCAGCTAACATGGTGTATATTTAAAAAGTACTCAGCTCTTCGTCTTTGTCTTCTTCTGTAATTATCCTATCCTCGACTTCCAAAGA
>OOFE01029506.1:7124-28985 GCA_900323365.1 Monocentris japonica | reverse complement strand
ACAGATTTTGACAGATGGAGGGGAAAATATAATTCTGAAGAACTTCCCTTGGGGACATCTTAAGGGGATTCATTTTACTCTTTGACTGCATTTCTAAATAGAAAGAAATGCAATGAGCTAACACATCAAGCGTTATTATGGCAAGTTAAAAGTACAGTTATGCTCTTTATGTCTACCTCTCTATGTCTATTGTTGAAACCCTTCCACTGAACTCATTCCTTATATATTTTGTTGTGAATCTTCTCCAGCAAATGAGCATTGTTTTTCTTGCACGTCTCACTTTAACAAACTCAGAGTTTATTGAGCCGCCATTATCTCATATCTACAAAATCTTTGTACTTAAGGGCCATATTTCCTTTTGAAGATGCCTTTATTTATCAGCCTGATAACCTTGAATATAACAGGAAGCAAGGAGTTGCATTTTAGGGCATATAGGATATCAATCAGCCAAACTCAACTACTAAATCCTGCAGCATTTATCCCCTTGTCAGAAAGGTGAGGAGAGGGAAATGATGAAGGGAGACAGCCTCTACTGCATTACAGCATGGATTTTCACAGCCCTCAGGCTAAGGGAGAATGTCAAGGGGTAAATCTGAAAGGAGTGGAGAGTGAAAGGAATCAAGGCAGGGTCCTGAGATGGTATGTCAAGTAGAGTTGAGACTTTTTGAAGTCGAACCGTTAACTTCTGACTGATTCACTCCATCTCCATCGGCATTGTTTATTTATGTGGCAGATGGGTTGCATAAATTTCATTGTGGACTTTACCATGATGAACCTAACTCAATTAGCCAGCCGGGGTGTTAGCAGACACTTAGCCGGATCCATCGCAGCAAATCACAATGGGCAGATGGGTGATATTTTTCATTTTTGGTGGCTAAGGCTCAAACCCATTATTTTTCCTTGTTTGTGCAAGTGCCACAAAGCCAGTCTCGCTAGGCATAATGTTTTTGGCACACATTGCGGTATAGAACCTAGCCTCTCAATAGAGAGAGTGAGTCTCTGCGCGTTCATGTGCTGGGTTGATAGGGTGGTAAACTGTTTGTGCGGCTTATCCTCTGTAATAGCAACAGATGACATGACATATTCCTCAGGAATGCACTGAGCTTTAATTCAAGGTAACTTGGCTCACCACATCGTGTCCCCCTGTCGCCTTTCGTCTTCCAACTCTTCTGCCTCATCACTCTTTCTTTTACTCTTTCTACCTCCCTGCTTCCTTATTTCCCTTCCATTGTCCACTTACCTGTCTCCTGTTTCATCAATCTCTCTTTTATTCTCCATCATCTCTCATCCTCCTTTAAAATATTTCTCACGTCCCCTCTTCATTTACATACCAACCTCCTCTCCCCGCCTCCTCCTCATCCATCGCTCACTTCATATCTCTCTCTTTCTCTCCCCACCAGTGAGCCCGCCCTGGCAGCCTTGGCCCTCTTAAATGCATCATTTCTTCCAAGAGATATCCTTCTACACTGACCTCTGTGCTAGCTGGCTGCCTGCCATCTCCACTCAATGGACTCATCAATCCATCTTGGTTCTTGGATGGCCTTGATTTTATTGTCTCACACAGCCCTCTGTCATCCTGTTCATCTCTCATCCTTAATGTCATCCTTTCAGATTTTAACATGTCTGCATTTTCTGAGCACAGCGTTTGATTACATTGAGCTGGAAAGACAGAGTCCAGGTGGGCTATTGTTGTCAAATCCTTGCTGGGGCAATCTGCCTTGCACAGGTGTCAAGTGTCAATTTTGCAGAGTTAATCATCGGGGTGTCCAGTTATGAAGCAGCAGCTACTTTACATTAATGTTAATGATTGATTGGACGTTTTTAATGCATGAACACTTATAATACATTAGACAGTGCTGGTGCATATTTATCAATCATGTTAACCTGCCAAATTCACAGCCATTGTTGAAAAGAAATAACACTGTTGATTCATCTTTTCAAAAATAGGGTATATGATGAAAATTCTGTGGACTATTTCTATAGCTGAGGAGAAATATGATTCAATATAAAGGAGCGTGAATCATTGGTTGATAAAGTACGCTACAGTATGTCCACAGTATGTCACGTTATAAACAAAAATGAAGACTCATTCAGGATCAACACTCAAGATCTATATGCACAACCATCTACCTCATTCTGATAGCTTGGTCAGATTTCCTCCTCCCTCTCTTCTCTGGGTGAGTGGGGTCATGAGGAGTATGAATAAATGTATGACCATTTACGCCTTGTTCCTTATTTGCGGAGAAATGCGTTTACGAGGCAATTGCAGATCAATAAATACTCTGCTGTGCTGCCGAAGACTTTATTACAGGACAAATACAACCTCTAGGCATGTCTGGGAGTTTTCTGTTATATATGGACATGCTAAATGTCAGTCACGCTTGCCCAGCTCTCCAAGGCCATTATGAGCATTTTCTCAGCACTATTTATAGAGTGCCTCAGCATGTTTAGTCATGAAACACCTGACCCTTCAAATCAGAGCCCACCGAGTTGAGAGTTCGAAACTTGCCTGTCATTTATTTTTGACGTCAGGAAGAGCATGAGGTTATGAATTGGAGTTCACTCACGCCAAGGACTTTGCACCAAGTAACCATTCATCCACCCAGATTAAACTATGCACCCAAGCTTCCTTTTGTTTTCTACTCACTGTGTCTCACTTCTTCAAACACCCACACTTAGACCTGCATTCATTTGCCGCGGCAGAGAAAATTTAGATAGCCTCTCTCCACCCACACACACATATACCACCCTAGCATGGAATAATAAAATATAAAAAAGGCAAAAGTGTCACAGTAACCTTCACCTTTATCTCTCATCAGCCTTTTATCACATCCTCCTCTTCTCCTGTTCAAACGCGCCTATTTGCCTGAAGGTCCTCTGAGAGCTCCTGGCAGTGTTCTTCCACAGTAACTAGTTGAAACTGCTGCACATAGAGGCTTGTTTTTGCCTTTCTGCACTCCACTGAACGCTGGGGTTGAGTCCCTACTATCCACACATTCAATTTTATTCCAACAACCCACCATGCTGAGCCAACTTCACCAGGTGGGAGGGTACTTTTTCACTCCCACCACTCAAAAGAGAAGCTTCCTTTGGTTCAAATGTTCTTCAGTCATGAAATTACTGAAAATTTTAACACTCACTTGCAAATCAGAATTTGACTATACATTTGGTGAAAATGCATATTGTCACAATAACTCAAATGTGTTTTTGAGGGGTGCATGAAAATGCTCTGTAAAGCTAAGTTACTTAAAACTACTTGCTGCAGATGCATTGCAATGGTTTTGGAATCACTCTGTCCCTGCTTTTATTCCGTCCACAAAGGCAAAATGACATTTAATTGGTATTGCAAATGTACATCTGTGTGCCTGTGAATATGAATTAGATTCCTAGGCCTCTCGTTCTCATGGTAACACAAGTAGGATGTGATGTGTTTATTGACCTTGGGGGTGTGGAGTTTCTTTTTTCACATGTATTCGGTAGCTAGGTAATTCCTTGTGTGTCTGCAGTACAGCGGTCTTGCTGTTCAGGGTGGCTAATCAAATGTTGGGGTTTTTTGTGACTTCATTTTCATTTTCTTGGATTTAAATTTCAAGAGGTTTCCATACTTGACGTAATGAGAAGACAATTCCATCAAAACAAAGAAATGACGTTCACTTTCACAGCTATTACCTCTTTAAGAAATGACTGCAACCATTCAGGTGATCATTGTGTAATGTTTCAATTTACAGAGGCAATGCGTTACAATGATCCATGGATCAGTGTGCGGCGCTATGGTGGTTTGTCTGCAGGCCTTTGGGGGGCACTGTAGCACTTTCCCCATCCTCCGTCTCTCTTCCTTCCATCTCCACTTTTTCCCTCTCTCCCTTTTGTTCTGTAACTCCATCACTCTTCACTCTCGTTCTCCTTTTTTCGTGTACTAATGCGCTCTCTCATCACTGCTTCTCTTTCTCTTTGCTCCATCTCTCTCTCTCTCTCGCTCTCTCTTTCTCCCACAGACAGTCCCTCCCCTTCTCTCAAGTTCTTCCTTCCTCTCTCGCTCTCTCTCCACTATTTCACTTTTGGTGGGCACCCATTTTCTCGCCCTCACATTCTCTCCCTCTTTTTTATCTCTCCCTCACGCTCATCTCGCTTGTCTGTCTGACACGTTTTGTTCTTCAATTTCTACACTTTTAAATCCTTCCCTCTTCCCTCACATCCGTATGCAATCAAATATATAGGCATTAAAGACAAGGCGTGAGTAGCTTGACCTTTTCCTGTTGGTCCTATTTCTCATTCATTGCATTTCCATAAGGCAGTGAGGTATAATTAGTATGGCTAGCCACACAAGAGCATGATCAGGTTGTCTAAGATAGAAAAAATAATAATGAGAGTCTGATGACACAGGACATTATTTTTTTTCTGTGATTTTCCATCGAGTAATTGTGAGTCTGACATCAGCTCATCTGTCATTCTACAGCTTCTTGTTCAGTCATTTTGTTGTTTAATCCTTGGGTAGCCCAGAGAAGATGACTGATCATCAAATTAAGGGAATGCGTTTACGACCAGTTGTCAGAAATATATGTTTGGAGAGACCTTCAAGGAAAGCTATGTCAACTGAGGACAGAGTATAGCATTTCTTTTTTCATGAATGAATCCATCTCTCTGTTTGAAAGGACAGAAAAGGACAGTAATATTTTAATCATTTTGTTTTTGTTTTCAATCTCTTGCAGACTCACAAAAAAAAAAATGCCCCAGCTAGTTAATCTTGTCGGGACTCTGGTTTAAAAGTGTCTTCTCAAGTAGACAGATATTTATCTAAAACATTTCACCGCGCCAAGTGTATTCATTCGTGCCAGGAGTTGTAATCGCGTTGACAACATCTCCACTCCAGGAATTAAGTGAAAGAACAGCTAAAACGCGGGACTAGATTGAGCAAATCATATTCAATCACCGTGCCGTGGATAAATAGAGCCACTTAAAAGTTTGGTGTGTTTCCTTTTGCAAACGAACTGTCAACTACATCTACTGCACATAAATAATTTATTTCATTAAACAGTATTGATTTCTCCTTTGCCACAAATTATAATAAGACGCAGGCAATGTCAAGAGATGGTAATTAATGATTAGCCCCTATATGTATTACTTTGTCAGGATATGACTGATGGCTGCATGATGGCTGGCGGCCTTGACCTTGACTGGGGAAATCATCACCAATGGGGCCAGGCCAAGGAGATAGGTTGCATGAAGCAGCCATTTCTTAATGACTGAATTATATCATACCTGTTTCATAGCTTATTGCTTCATGCCTCAAGAACACAATAATAATTCATTTTAAACCAGTCGCATCAGGTCTGCAGAATCCACAGGCATATCCACAAATACATAGCCATTTCTTAGACATAGGGATATTAATTGTTTGAAATGATCATTGAAGAGAGACAGTTGACAGGAGTGGGCGATGATTTCATCCACTCCAGCTCTGCAATATCAGTGATTTGAGAGCCAGTTATGAGGATAATTTATACTGTATACAATTGTTCGTGTCATTATGAACAAGACAGGAGACGTAATTCCTCCGCTAATTTAGACAAACTCACTATGTCCCTGTCATGTAATTAATGAGATACTTCTTCAAATCTTTAACTAATGATTTAACACACAGTGATCTATCAATCAGCAAATATTTTCTGTTTCACAGGAAAAAACAGGGTTAAGAAAAGGAAAATTCATTGTGATATATATATACTATAAGATCATTAACCATATGCAATGCTCAATTTGCAAAAAAAAAAAGGAAACCCAGACAATGGAGATGGGGGGGTAATCCTACGAGGTGGTTGAGGTGGAGGAGTCCCTGAACCCGTACCAGCCAGTAAAAATAATCAAGTATCAGAGGTGGATAATGTCCACCCTGCAGAGAGGGATTACTTTGTCAAAACATGGGTCGGCTGCCAATGCACAAGCTTATGCCTACATGGTGTCGGGTTTAGACAATAGCATTTTGATGTTATTTTCAAGGTATCACTGTGCTTAATTCCAGGCTGAGAGAAGGGAGTGTCAGCTCAAATAAATGGTTCACAAGCACATTTAAAACAACCTTAAAACAGCGAGGGAGTTCTTACTAGCTTTACGTTTTGTTTGATTTTCTACAACATTAAATCATGAGAAATTAGTTAGAGTTTAAGTTTCAAATACTGCACAAACATCACATCACCCACTGTGTAAAAAAACACTTTTTCTAGAGAGGCAGATGTTTAGACAACCTTGAAAAAATTCAATTAATTCCAGATCTATTTCAAGATTGGCATCTAAGAAGAGCCTATAACTCCTCAATACATTAAATACAGGTAGGTAATGGGAAAAGTTAGAGGGAATGGGTGAAAGGTGGTAGGTACCCTATAGCAGACAGATATAATCTCTCCTATGAATCTCTAGCAGAGATCTTCTGCTCCTACAGGCTCATCCAGACTCCAGGCTTATGAGTGGGAGGCCTTGTACAACAAAATGCCATGCATTTACTAAAGTGCAGCTTTCCTTATCTGGTGTAATTATTTGTGTTTAAAGTTGGGGCTGAAATTACAACACTCACAGAGGTGAACAGAACGTCCATTCAATGAATGACAGTTTGGGGAATATGAAAGCGGGGGAGATTCCTGGGAAACTAAATAATGTGTAATGGAACAGATTCTAAGAAACCGTGAGAATTGTTTTTCAGTGACTTTGAGAGCTTGTTTAATTTTAGATTAAGGTAAAATCATAACTATATATTTTGATTTCACAATCAGGAGATCTTTTTTTCACTGAGATCATAAAAGCACCAAAGAGGAATACATTGCAGAGATTTAGAAGTGGAAGCTCCTCCGAGGCCATACATGTGAATTATATTCCTCTAAACATTGCAATAGGACAACCTTTCACCTTTCACCATTCCGAGTTTCATCTCTTGATATTGGGATTTTTTTTCTCATATGCTCAGTTAAAATTAAATCAATTTTCTGCAATTAAAACAATCCTGCAGCCCCTGGTCTCTAAAGCAGGAGGTGATTTAGAATTATCTGTCAGCCATGTTAGAGATGAGATGGCAGAGCGCCATGCTTGGCCCGCGGTGATGAATCTTAGATCTTGGTGGAATACCATCAGATAAGAACAGAGGAGGCTACAGCTCCCATCATCTCTAGACATAGACCATTGCACTGCAGCCCGAGCCTAAGAATTGTCTGTACTGCAGTTCTAAAGACATGTAGGAAAGATCCAAAGTTTCAGTTCATCATACTCTGTTTTTTCTACCCTAAATGTGGAATTTTAAGATCGCCCCATAAGACTTTTCCCTCTCCTCCCATAAAAAGTTGACCAGGCCCTCCCCATCCTCCTCCACCTCTCTTTACCAGAGTTTCTGCAGCTACATGTTGTCTTTTGTAGCTTCTGCACTGAGACAAAAAAGCAAAAAGCCTTTTGGGGACAAACATTGTTTGAATGTGCCCAACTCAAACAGACTCCCAGAACTAACAGAACTGTTCGCACAAATCTCACAGTCAGACCTCATTATTGTGTGGCGCCGAGCACATCTAAATAGTCGGCATTCTCTGCAGATGCCTGAAGTGAATAGTGAATGAAGGAGCCAAAAGGACATGAAAATTGTGATGGCTTCTTACCACAAGTCATGGCTTTATGGTTTTGTGTCACTTTTATCTGTTTTGACAAAGTTAGTCATTTTCAGATGTTGCGCTCTGTAAACTCAGAAAAACAAACTGATAAAACTGATGGTGCTGGCATGAAAATACAATTAGATTAGCTAATCATTCAGAACACTTAGTGGTTCAGATCGCAGTCTCCTTAAATATCTTGTCATGTTTGTCTTATCGTCTACAAAACAAAACTGTGGCTAATGATATGAAGTCACAATCCCCCCAGAGCCGCAGCATTTGAACAGTGAGAGGACGTGGAAGCGTCTTCAAATTCTAATTGAAAGAAATGCATTTCAGCGGGGCTCTTATCTGGTCAGCCTTTTAGTTGAAAGACTGGGCTCTGAAGACAGCAGGTAGGCTGAATGCATCTCATGGTTAGCTCATTAGCTACGCCGCCTCCACCAGACAGAGCCAAGACTCAGAAAACATGCCAATAACCAAACACAGGGCCAGCCAAGGTGACCCTCCTGGTAACTGGTTGTACAGTATGAGTGTTCTAATCGTGATAGTTGGCTTCGATACGGATACTGTGGGTATCTGCTTCACACCTACTCATAATAGCATGGCGCTACATTGGCACGCTCTGTTATGTGGCTAAGCTGAAGATTTACTGTAGATGTGTAGAGGATATTTTTTCAGTATATGGACACAAACTCCACACTGATTTGTTATAACCCACCAGACCAAGTTTCCAGGCTCAGGGGTCATTTGTAAAAGTACACAGTCTATGTTAAGGTCACAGGGTTATAATATGGAGACATTTTTAACCATCCCTGTTACCTGTGAGTTTTCAGCCCTTCTGGAGATTTTATAACATTGTGACGCTTGTTTCTCTATACACTACTATTCTTCTCCAGATATTGTGCCCACTGTGAAGTTATGTAAACAGAAAATAGTGCTGGGAAAGGATGAAAAACAAGGATGAATTGCTGTTTATTGGATATGTCTCTCCTATCTTTTGTCCCCCAGCACAAAAGAGATTTGCAAAAGTGAATCTAATTTATTTCAAATGTGAACCTTGCAATTCATTAACAACAACAGAACAATCAGAATCCACTGACTGCTCTTTTAATGGTTGGCTGCAATAAATATCTGATAACAGCTTAATTTGCTTTGACCCACCAAATGCTAACCATATGAATAGTATACTAGATCTGCACACACAGTTTGTGCACAATATATATATTTTTTTTCAATCAGTGTGTAAAAGAAATTCCATAAGTGACATCACAAAATGTCCGTTGACAAGTGTTGTGGCTTGAAAATATGGTGAGGTTTCTGTCTGTGGATTTTGACGTGTGTCTCTGACTGATGAGAGGCATATTATGTGGAAGTCTCATTACTTGAGCAGACACAGTACGCTTAACATTCTTCAGACAAATTTCCATCCATAACATTTTAAGACAGGGGCTGTCTGACCCGTGGCCCGCCCCTGCACCATAACAAGGTCTCCTGCGCTGCTGAAGCTGAGTAGCCAGGGATAGCCTTTGTGCTGTGTCTCATTATCCGATTGGCTCTTCTTCCTCCTCTCTCCCATAAGAGAGCATGCTTTCTGCATGATCCCAGAATGTCACTGTGAACAGGCAGGCCAGTTATGTTGCACGCTAAAGGCTTCCTCTCATTTTCTATCTTAATAAAGTGAATAAAACTATTCACTACAGTGAATAGAAGTGGCCAAGGAGTAAGTAGTCAGTGTTGTGGATGTTTCAAGAGAGAGCAAGTGGTGACTCACTCCACGAGTGTTAGCCGGCTGTTGGAAGTCCAGACTTTATTACAATGCCCACATGTTATATTCTGGCAGACACAGGCATCGCCAGGACCAGAATAGCCTACTGAGAAATGGCCAAGAGTGATGGAAAAGCCACACTTGCACGGTGTGTTTTTATTGTCAAAACAAAAAAAAAACAACTACTGAGATGTGGGGGCAAAAAATAACAATAGCCTGTCCTGAAAAGATGGCAAATTATGAGAACAGGTCATTAGCCTCAACGGTCTGGGTTGTTCAAAACAATGTGTCACTACGCATTTCATATTGACATCCTGCTGAGAGAAACAGCCAACAATTCTTTTCTTTCTGAAGTCAGAAGAAACATGAAGCCACACAGACAGCATAATCTTTAGGACTTAAGTATCTTCTTCCTTCCAGTAAAATACATATTTTTCTTTCCAAACAATGAAAGCACTCTTCATCTATATGTACATGCACTTAGGCTCACATAAGGAGTTACAATACAGTACCTGCTTTTGGACGTGAGTCTGAAGCAGCTATCATTTTAGTCAAAAAAAATCCATTGGACTAGTTAAAAAAAACAGTTCTTTCTAACCACAGTTCACTCATCTAGAAACACAAAAAAGGGGCCCAAGGGATGGCAGTTTTCACATGGAGGTGTGATTTATGGTCTACTATAACAAATCAACAAGTTTAACTTTAATTGTTTTCTTTGCGATGGGAGGTGGGGTAGTTAATACAGAGCAATGATTGATGGCACAGGGCACCATGTTTGGCTCGGCACTTTGTCTTTTGCACTGCAGCTCACAAATGGAACCAGTTGATAGAAGCAATTAATTTGGGGGGGATTTTTTTTTTTTGATTTAGAAATATACAGCTTCTAAAAACATGCTGTAAATTGTACAGTTGTTGTGTGCTTGGAGTAATAATACATGGACTTTCAGTAGAACACATGGTAAGAAACTAATATTTTTTCATTGTTTTGGGGGGGAAACAGGATGTATTTTTAAGTAAACTAAGGCTCTGTGGTCCTTCATAGCCTTTATATTTTTGAATTAACTTGGGCTTACACACACATCCCTATCACACATAGATGAGTATTTGAATACTTGTGTAGAAATTCAACTGAGCGGGTGACATTTCATATGGTTTAATAAAGTTTGGTTTTGCTTCAAAGCTACATTAGTTTGCTAAGTAATAGAGACAACCATTTAATTAAATGCTTTGCTGATGATGCTTCTCTTGGAATAGTGGCTGTTAACCATTAATCACTGGTGCACACCTAATTTGCGAGGACAACAGTGCTGGGATGGAGAAATTATTATACCGTTCCAGTAAATCACCATTAGTAATTAGTGAAGCTAGTGGCACCGCTAAGACTATTCTGGTCGCGCTATTTTCACGATAACAAACAGCATTTATGTCTGATATCACAGCTGATCAGCACTCCATAGAGCATAACATGCTTTAAACAATGTTGCTCTGTGACGACTGTAGCCATGTGGACATAGGTGCACCTTAATGTTGAACGGATGCCTCTGAGTGCTTCAGACACCTTTGCTGCTCCTGCCAGTAATTCAAGGCATGCTGGAGGTCTATTTATTTTTTGCATTTGTTCCAGCCTGCTGGCGACTGATGCAATAGACTGTAGATGATTTACTTCTGTTGATTATTGAATCCTAGAGGAAGAAAAAAAAAGCCTTGCCCAGAATGCTATGCCTGAGTTTTAATTAAGTTTGGACAAAAACTGGTCTTTGCTCAGTCAATTCATAAAAATGACCTTCACTGTAAATTACAGTAATGAAATATGATGAGCAACAGCTTGGGAGTGCAGATTCTATACTATATGGAGGGGTTGGAATAAAAGTGATTATGGTTCAGTAAGTGTGGCTGCACAGAAAGTTTCTGTTCTTACAACAGTTACACAACGCACATTGAGATTGCAAAGACAATAAATCAAACATAATTGATTGGAATGCTGTCTTGGGGTTTTTTTGTAAGCATCAATCACATTTACAGTCAATTACGAGGACTGCTGCAAATGCTTATGATGCAGAGCAATCCAAGATGGACCCACCACAACAAATAAACTAAGGTGAATAGTCCAATAAAGAGCGATAGGGCACAGAGTTCAGTTTCCGCTTAAAAGGAAAATAAAACGAAATACAGAAACATAACCCACCAAATAAAGAATTAACAGGTGAGAGAGAGAGAGAGAGAGAGAGAGAGAGAGAGAGAGAGAGAGGATCTTCAAGATGAGAAAAGCCTTTCTTCCAAAAACAAAGAGACCCCGCTTGATATTTTTGGCAGGTGGATAGATTTGGGAAGGTTTTGGTCCCAAACTCAGTTATAGATCATATTTTTATGATTCTTAAAATAAAACATATGAACATTTAAAACAACCCAGGAAAAAACATTTTTACAGATATCACATTCCTCCATGACATTAATAAAGTGCTAAAAACGAAGACAAACCCAGTCAATCTAAAACTAAAATATTGTAGATTGTGGCCATAAATGGATGCACTGGGTCAGCAAAAATGTTTAGGTACGCTGTGGTGTTCAAATGATGCTCAACTGATACTAAGGGCATAAGCAATTTAGACAGGCACCTAAGGTCCCTACAACCTGGGGGCTGCATGGAACTTCCCCCTCTAATAAGCTCTCGTGACCTGTGCTCAGGTGCTCCTAAGCTGGCTCAGCCTGTAGCCTATGATCAAGATCAAGATGACCTTTGTATGACCCTAAAACCAGTCTGGTAATTATCCTGCCCTACTCTCGGGAATAGCTGATCGCCTGGAGGCCAGCAGCAAGACCCGGTCCAAAGAATCTACCAACTGAGCTGCTGGCTCATCACAGAGGATAGGGGGAGTATGTGAAGGTGGAAGAGAGAGAAGGGAGATTCAAACCCTGCCTTCCATCAATTGTCATGGGGAACTTGAGATTGCTGGTAAAAAGGACACCTTAGTCAGGACACCAGTGCAAATATCATCAGGGCAGTCTTATGTGTTTCACAGAAACTCACAGAAGCTACAGGCGAATACTTCGGACTCAGCAAACGTGCTAGAGGGCTTTCAACTGGTGCAAGTAGATAGAGGTAAACCGAGCAGTAAGAAAAAAGGAAGGGGGTCTGTGAAAGCTGGTGTCTGTAGTCCAGATATTGAACTTCTGGCCATGGGCTTACAGCCATACTACCTGCCAGTTCTCATTGTTATTGCTTTTGTTGTTAACATCCTGCCCTCAGCTGATGCCTGCGCAGCGTGAGACGTCATCCACTCAGCTATCACGGGATTAAAGACACATCATCCCAGGACCCTCGTGGTAATTTCCGGAGACTTTAATCATGCCTCCCTCTCCTCCACACTGACCGACCTCACACAATATATCAAATGTAAGACAAGGGAAAATAAGAAAGGGGACACACTAGAAATCCAAAGCGACACATTGGTTCACACACATAACAATGGATATCACAGATGCTCTCAGTTGTAAATATGATAACACTAGATGATTAGGCAAGGACAGGGAATCACACACAACAATATAACTGAGATTATCCTGCTAACTAGATAACTAGAAGTCTGGATCAGGGCGGGATTACCATGGGTCCCGTGTGACTCATAGCAATTTGTGCGGGAGTGGGAGATATTTAGCTTACTGCCGGCGGTCAGTAAAAAAAGGTACGGGTCCCCCAGTCCCATGAGACGGTGACGCACTGCAGTGGTGGCGCACTCACTGTGGTGAATTCCCTACACCAGTCATTCTTGCCCAGCATGTTCTCCCCATCCCGGCCTTAAGTGTCCCATCAGAGAGAGCATTTAGCACGTGCCGGTGGATTTTTGAGGAGAGACGATCAATGTTAAAGCAATCATCTATCAGTGACATTCTCTTCCTCCATGGACATTTAAAATGACTTGTGACCAGTGCTGAATGCAGCCAGCAAAAGTAGCCTGTTTCCTCGGCTTCTCCTCCTATTTTTTCATTGCTTTTAAAATTTCGTTTTAACGGCTCAATCAGCCTTGTTAAAAATAAAAAATAAAGGCTGTATAGCAGGCTAATATACAGTAGCATAGATATGTTTAAATTTCAAATTATAGCCTAAGAATGTAAAGACTTGTTGCTTATTTTTCATCAAACATCCTTGGTTAACTTCAGGTATTTCAATGGAGGCCCATTTTTAGTTGTACACCAGATAGCCTGTCTATATTTGTTTTGTTTATAGGCAATCTAGCCTAATTCATCTTGTTGAATAAAGGCATTTTCATGCATGTTCATTACTGTTGTATGAAGAATAGAACAATGTTGCCAAAATGGTAGTAAATTGATATTGCAGGATGTGGGCAGGAATGATTAAGGCTGCAGGCGGGGCGTTGTGGGCGTGGACGGGAGTAATATTTTTTGTTGCAGTTGCCGGCGGGTGTGCGATATGAAAGGACCTGCAATCTCACGAGAACTTGCACAATCCAACATGAATCATATGTATCAATATGCACATTAATGTATCGTCCATTGATTAACAACACAACAGAGAATCTGGGCAATGAGATGAATGAAATGATGTGGTGGCTCAGGTGGGGTATTTATTTGAATTTCCTCTGTCACCAGCTTGCAGTCCATGCTGAGACAGAGACTGGTAATTACATGAAGAGAGGGAACACTGGAGGAAGCAAGAGTCGAGAATAAATGACCATTTTGATTCTAAATATAGCCAGATCAACCTAAAGTATTAACCACTGGGCTAACACGAGCGGCCACATTTCCTGTTTTCACCAGAACACATCCTGAACATTCCTCTTTATCCCTTTCTCTACGGCTTGTCTCACTTCAGCTGATTCCAAATATTGTACAAGGCAGGGTAAAAGGTTGGTACACTAAATGTTGTATTTAGGACTGACAATGTGAACCACTGAGATGTGAAAGCATGCTGAAAAACTATCATACAGTGTTAGAGCATCAATTTTAAGTACAGAGGGTGTAAGTAAAAACATAACTCAGCACATTCTTTACTTTCCCAAATGAATTCCCTTCTCAAGTTGGCCATCCTCTACTCTCTTTTCCCTTCCCTTTTCTCTTTTTTATTCCCTTTTGAATCCCTACCTCGGTACTTTCCTCTTTCCTCTTTTAAGACTCACCAAAGCTCCCCCTGTGTGATGCACATAAATGCAAATAAACCAGAATATTGTTACAGAAGGGGACAAGCAGACCTGTTTCCTCCTTCAAGACAATCTTTTTTTAACCCCTATCCCCAGGTTGGAAAAATACATGCATCAAATCAGTCCAGCAGCAGAAACCAATTACACTCTCCCAAGCCCATCCCTCTGCACAACAAACTCTTTTATTGATCTGGTGATAATTACCTCAGTCACATCATAAAGCACCTGGAACAGATTGGCGGCTCAAATTATTGATTACCCCTGGGCTACCCTTCGGTGTTCATTGTATTGCCGCTGTACATTACTTGATGAGATCTGCTTTGCCCTGCTTTCCCCTAAAGCTATTTCTCTTTGGTATTGCATGAGGATACATTGACACAGGTGCTTTGGTGGTCAAACAGGCACTTTCAAAGTCATCCGTCTTTTTTTTGTTTAGAGTCTTTAGGTTGTTCTACGTGCCACCCCGAACCACCCAAACCAAGGTTAACCGACACTATACCTGCTCTCGGGTAGTACCCACACCTCCTCCCCGCCACCACAAAAATATTATTCTAATCCAAAACAGTTTTGGTCAAAAAATGACCTTTGTTTCACGGGTGTAACTTGGGGCCTGCCCTGGCAAGCACCAGCTGTGTCTAATGCTTCATTACACACCTTCCTTGAGGCATGTCAGTGCGTGACCCTGGAACCTCTGCCCATTGGCCATGCATACGTCCGCTAGCTAGGTCCGCCCACCACCGCCACAACAATGGTCTGACCTCAACTGAGCCCAATACATTTCCTCAGCAATAAATAATGAGCTGGGAAGTTTTACTCTTGGCTTTCAATTTTTCAATAAGCTTACTAGAAGGTGCCGGTGTTATTTTACAAGCCTTAATTTTTTATAGATTACCATGGAAGCTTGTCATTCCTTTCAATGATCAGAGAACAAGCAGACACACTGGAGATGTTTTGTTTTGTTACTGTGTGGGTCTCGGCTTTGTGCTTGTCTGGTTATCAGAACAACAACGGCTCCCGGCGTTTTCCTAGATTTCTCTTTCTCCATACACAATGGAAACATCACAGTATGTACCAAAAAATGGCTACATGACCTATCAAGTGAGGTCTATGGATATTCACGGTGCTGTGTTTTTCTCTTTTTTTTTTTACCTTACCTTGTGGTTGATGCCAAAGGTTATTATTGAGCTACACACTAATCAACTCTTTTTAATCGTGAAAAGATGCTTTCAGTATACATTCATTTTCATTAAAACAGTTCTTTAGTGGTAATAGATTCATTGAGTACAAAGGAATAAATCAATAGGTCAACCAAAGGAAGCAACTTTTAATTAGAAATCTAGTCATAAGTTGAAACTAGTCCCAGGATATGTAATTATTTTGAAAGTGGGTTGTGTTTTGCTAAAACACATGGCAACACCTTTGTTTCGTAAGAATGATCAGTACAATGTAATCGCTTGTGTTTTGAGATTCTCAAATGAATAGTTCATAGTAAATCGCTCCCTATCAGTGGAGTATTACAACCATCTTTACAAGTGTCTTAATTAGGGCACTGAAAGATACCAAATGTTGTTGGCTGTAGAGGCATTATCCTCAGTACCTATTCAGTCACCAAAGTCACATTGAGAACTGGGGCATAATCTAGCTTCCAACACAAAAGCATGATTGGCTGCATTGAGAGCTCTTTACTGTGGCGCTGGGGGAATATGCTACCTCTGGGTGAACTGTCACTAAAAGCCTGATTTGGACAAAAGAAGAGTTCCAGTGTTAGAGCATGCATTCCTTTAGATCATACTGCTAACTTTATACAATGATGTAATATTGGGCAACGTAAATGATGTGAGCATGATCTAATCCAGTATATGTGTATACTGTTAAAGAAGCCATCGTCCTTCATTCATCTACAGTGATTCTATTCTCTCAGTTGTCTCTTGCCAAGACTGCAACTTCTCATTTTTCATAATGCAAGAGGTTATTGTCAGAGCACAGGTATCGGAGTGATATTGGATTGGCTGGATGGTGTGGCTCTCTCCATGCACCAGGTGTGGCTTACAGGAAAGGTTGTTGAGGATAGAAAACTCACCTCAGCCATCTGCAGTGAACCCAACTGGCTCTGGGCAGGTGTTCAACATGGCCAGGTGGAAAACAGCTGACACAGACACAGCTCCCCTGCGCTATTTGTCACTGTGAATAACAATTGTTTTTTCAATGTGAGAATTGGACGGGACTGAACACCGAGCCAGTCTTCCTCATTCTCTTCTGATTTAGGCAATTAAAAAGAAAGGTCATGTGTGGAAACAGATGGTTAAGTTTTAACTCACACTGGAGGCTGAAAATTACAATTGGCATTTAAAATGCACCAGCACAGGTTATATGTGGAGAGAAACTAACTGGTGAAATGACTAACAGTTTTATTTTAACATTTACTAGATGCACTAAAGTGTACATTTATACAAAGATTGCATTGCTAACACAACCCCCCCCCAAGCTGCTTTCTCTTTTTGGTCCAGTACATGGTGTTCTTGGTACAAACAGTCGTCAAAAAACAGTTCATACTCAGTAAGGCTTTCCATGGAATGACATTTTGGATCTTACAGGCATACTTTACAGATGCAAAATCAATAAGTTAAAACAGTGCTTAAATTATTGGTACTTGTGAGAGCCAAATGTTCTCTCTGAAGTGCAGTCAGACGCTGTGTCAAACTATTTTTCTGTCTTAATCTTCTACTGCAGAGGAAACTACTGAAGCCTATGCCAATGAAAAAAAAAAACGACAATAAAACCAACTGAGAGTGCATCTGGGAGAAGAACAGATACATTTTCTGTGCTCAGGGACAGGACAATTAAAAGGAAAATAAAGTCTGCTAAAGTTAAAACAGCCCGGTGAGCCTCCCAAGAGGGAGCATAGGAAGCTCATCTAGGAAGCAAGGTGGGGAGGAAAAGCAAACAGAATGTCACACTCCGCTCCCTGTGGAGTCGAGCTAAAGGAGGGGAGACAGGGAAATGTTAGTCAGGACATTGCCTCTGGATCCTCAGCTACTTTTTTTCCCCACACAGTTTCCTGCTGATGAGGCAATTTTACTGTAACGTCTGATTGTTTAAGTCCAACTAGTCACCAATAGGGGCTACAATTAGAACAAGAACAAGTCACTGTCGTGTAGCATGTGGTAAATTAACAGCGCTACCATAGCCACAACCAAACCAGGTGAGTGTTCAGAATAAACAGAACCAGAAGCTGATAGAGTACAAATATGGAATACAGTTTATTCACACGTTTCTAAAAGTTTTAAAACAATGCATACAAACATTACTGGCTGGATAGAAATATTTGACTGGGCAATACAGTGACAATACTGGATTGATTACACAGGGCCAGTGACGCACTACTAACTGGCGTAAGCAACCAGAACATTCAAAGGGCCTTGAATGACTACAAGGTATAGAGCACAGCAACCAACCACGCTTGTGGGGGAGGGCCCGAAGGCCTAATATGGCAGAATACCACTACAAGCACTACACACAAATAGTGATCGTTATAGCAACACTGCAAATAATCACATGAACAATCAAACAAATGGGTCCGAATGTCTTCATTGAGCCCTAAAGTGCCCTAGTAGTCAAGTTACTGACCGAAGATTGCACACGGCCCGTAGTAATCCGTTACTGCACATTGCCCCGGTTAAACCAAAGAAAAGAAAACAATTAAACTATTAAGAGAAGGCCTGTTGTCCTTACCAAACACTGTCAAATTCTAATGTGGGAAAAACAGTGACAGTCTTATGCTGCACAATCCTGATATTGCATCGAACAAGGTGAACCCATCAAAAGGTATCACTTTGCCGTTACAGGTGACTGTTGCAGATGACTGGAGGCATTTGAATACAGTGCCTGCTCTCCCTAGACCTCTTCAGCTTTTTGACAGGCCCTGCACTTCACTACCCCAAAACAGCAAAGCATAGAGGAAGCACACCAGTTGAGGCTGTCCCTTACATCAATTCCCAATACCCATTGCTCCCCAGGGTCCTAAAGGCATCTCTGTTACACTCATAAAGACAAAATAGCTAAAATAGTCTGCGCAAGTAGAGGTCTGGCCATTTTATTCTGACCCTACTGTACATACAGAAGCACTAAGCAAATTTGCTCTAAGGATTGTGTGTGGGGAAAGATTTTTGAGCAAACAACAACTGTGGTATGACCATGGTGGTTAAGGTTGAGTGGATCTATTGAGGCACATGTGGAGAGGTATGTACTGCACACACTGTGACAGGAAATTTTGTTTCAGCATGCTCACCATTTCACCTAATAACACATAATAACACAACTGCGAATTGATGGATATATATGAAAAGCTCTACCCAGATTTCAAAACCTACTCAAGAAGTATCTGTATTCAGAATGGTTAATAGCCCAGGAAAAGACCTGTGAAGCTTTTCAGATGTGCCTGGAATGTTAACTTTACCAGTTTATGGTGCATTTGAGCACTGCTATTGGCAGTGCCAGACATGCTTTTAATGCACGGTACTACTTGGGTGCTTAGGCATTGGATGGGATAGCAACATCTGCTGGAGGGTATGCATGAGTGTGTGTGTGCGTGTGCGTACGTGCTATTGTTAGGAATTATTTCTTGGCTGTGGTGATGATTGCAAGAAAACAGCTGCAACAAACTACGTCTCAGGATTCATTGAGTATTTAATACAGCTCAGCGCCGAAAGGGAGAGATCCAACAGCATCACTGTCTACAAGGGTACCCTGAAGAATTCCAAGCAGATGTAGTTCCTATACTATTTTACAGAGATCCTTTCATCCCTAACATCTCCCGCTCTGTTGTCCCCATGTTAATTGAGTTGGTTTGAACATGAATCTGTCACACCTTTCTCTAGACCTGTGAACACCATGACTCTTGTGCTAATTTTCTATTGATTATAGGCAACCAGATGGCCTGTATTGTATTGTAAAAGAGGCAACCAGACGGCCTTCAGTGTATTGCATTGCCTTGCCGAGACAAGACCATCTTGCCTCGGCCAACTATGTAATTTCCAACACCATACATGCATTTCTGAATTCACCAAACTAGGCATCACAAATCACAGGGCTATTCCATCAAAACTTCCATCAAAAACTCAGTGACTCAGTGAAACAGCTTTCTATCAAGTCATTTCAAAACTGTGCCATTGTTCAAGCCTCAAGAAGAGTTACCTTGAAACTGTTCCTCTAAAACTTCAGACATTCACTTAACAAGTGAATAAAACAAAAAAATAATCTCCACCCACCAAATACTAGCTTGACGAGGATATACAATGCATCTGCTTTGTTCTGTGAATTATTGGAAAAGTAACACTATTTAGATGCAATTATGGCAATGATTTAGTTTGACATTGCTCAAAACTTTATTAAAAAGGATTAATAAACTCAGCCTCACCAGTTTCACAAGGATGTTGCAAAAATATCCCTAGCTGATTTTAGGTCATTTATTTGTGCAGTAGCCTCCCAGTAGCAGTTGGGCAGAATTTATGAAGAGTGTTACAGTAGGACAGCCAGATAGCTAAGCTATAGGCCTTTAATGGAGATTGCTAGTATACAATATATTAAATGTATCTGGTGTGCACTGGCTATGACATGGTAAGCACCTTCCTGGTGTTATTGTGGTCTACAGTTTGTTACTTCCCTAAGACCTAAGCTGTGCACTGGTTGTAAAACTACTAAAAACTGTCTGCTGCTCCAGACAGACCAGGATCACAGTGAATCTTAATTAAGGCTACGGGTCCAGGGGCTACTAAAAAATGACATCCTTCGGAAACATATGGGCATTACTTTTACAGTTAGAGAAAGTCATTTGGGAGAGTAGTTTATTAGCCCTCTGCCCTTTCAGCCAGATATGACCTTGCGAGCCCCTTTACCAGAGGACCAGCTGCGATCCATGATTCATTTAACACCTTCTGGGTCTCCAGAAGCCCTCCGAGCACATGCACTGTTGATTAAACGCTTTGTGGAAGAATTCATATTTAAAGCATATGCCACATGAAAATTAATGATAACCAGCCAAGCGGCAGAACACAGTACGAAAGGGCCACGATGGGCAATTTATGAGAGATTCACTTCTATTTACAATTTATTCTGCAATCATCACAATGCCTCTTCCATATACAGCATAATGTAATGCACATTTGGGAGTGGGTGGAATTATGAGGAATATGAGTAGGCTCCTCACAAAATGATATAAATGTCATTACAGTGCATTCAAGCAGGAAATTTAGCACAGGGAGCTAGAGACTAGCCTCTGGGTGGGAACGCTCCACATATGCCCATAAGAGGCTAACAGAGTCAGTGAGTGAATGAATGGGTGATTGAGCAAACTCAACTGAAGTTTTGTATGGTTTTGAATCTAACGTGGAATTTAGCTAAGGCTAGGCCACAGTGAATTTCAAAGGAAGCCACAATGTTTCATTTACTGTAAGGGCCTCCAGTGGAAGAAACAGTACTGTAGAAGTTTAATGCTGTAAAAAAGTCTATTAACCTCTATGTATTTTCTCCTTGTTCTTTATGTCTAACATGGCCTTTTCCCACCCAATATGTTCTGAAAAATAACTTCCATTTTACCTGCAACTTGTACTTACAGGAACACTGCACATCCTGGACTTAATACAACACCAGCAGCAGCTTGTTGATGGAAGGCATCCATCATGGAGGGTTCAAGGGTTATACAACAGGTCTGTACTTCACGGTCATGCTCCCATCCTGCCCCCCATCTGTCCTGGACCTGCTGCAAGTGTCAATTTGCATCCGGCTGGCTGTTGGTTCTGTTTATTATACTCCACACTACCATCTCCATTAAAGGTCTTTTACAAATAAAGATTTAGGAATACAAATTTGAGTATTCAATTATTTTCTCTATGGACCATGGCAGTTCCATTTCTAATGTAAATATCAACTACTGTGCCGATTTACCAGGGCATATCCATTGGAAAAGGGGATTTAAGAGGATATGGGTACATTTATGGTTCTAACTCATTATCACTGTTAGAAAATAAAATTCATTTGGGTGTGAAAGCTCAAACAAATATTCTTGTGTCTAATGGAGCAGCTCCACATTGTATATTGTGATGATATCCCTGTGGTTTTAAGTTCTGGGCGAGAGTTGTAAATGTTCACAAATATTGACTGAACTGTTAAAGTACAAAGGAATAGCAGGTGTGAATTCTTAAGTTTAGTGTTATTGCGCTAGTACAGCGGCTGGCATTCACTGGTCACTGTGGTTGGTACGGCATGGTTTATTTTCATAAGCTTTGTTTGAACCAGAATACTGGGTAATGTACAAGCC
>OOFE01029500.1:13339-53413 GCA_900323365.1 Monocentris japonica | reverse complement strand
GTCTAGTGCTTGTCCTTTCTCTTTCTCTCTGCTCCTTCCATCTGGTCTGGCCTCCCCTTGTCCTCATTGTCCCTTTATCCTGACCATGACCATGGGCCAACAGACAGATAGACAGGCAGATAGACAGACTGTGTGAAAGTTCAGACCTTGCTAACCTTCCTGAAGTAAACACAACCAGCAGCCGGCTGACAGTGACCTTCACTTCTGCAAAACCCGAGTAAAACTGATGACTTGGATGAGGAGGCTTTCACCTTGACCTGCAGCCTTTCTTTCAAAGTCACAGTGAATGTTTTTGCACATTTGCACCATATGTATTTGTTGTAACTTCACATATCTGTTTACTCCAGACTCCCATATCCCTCTAATTGTTACATACTGCAGACAGAGAGGCTTTGCAGTTGTGTCACAAAATATGCGTCATCTAAATATATAACAACCAGGCTAGAAAAAGAGAGCTAGCTGAACCAGAATGCTGTGGTGTGTCTGTAGAGCCATTCAGTAACGTTCTCAGTAAATGTGAATACTGTGAACAGGTAGATTTGTTTCCAAGTGTAGGTTGCTGTGACTCAGTAAACTGTCTTGTCTTTAGCCCTAGTCTCTACTCCAAAACACTCTGAGTTGGAGCTGGAGAAGAGTCAACTCAGTTAACCTGAACAAACTGTTAGCTAGCTAACTAAACTAGCTAATTTAGTTCATGTTAACATGTGAGTACTAGCCACTACTAGCTTCTACTAGATGCGTTAGCTACTGTGCAAATCCCGTGTTTACAAGACAATGATAGTTAGCTGACTATGGTTAGCTAGGTAACAAGCTAACAAGCACAATTACGTTTATATAACCTACTATATTCTTATTTTTATTCTATTTTTCTTGCTGTATCTATCTATCTATTATTATTTGCTGCTGCAACTACCCAATTTCCTCACTGGTATCAATGACGTTTCATCTTATCTTATTATAACCGATCAATAAGCAAGCAATAAACTCCTTTTGGAAGCAAGTTGTTGGTAGCCAATAATGTGATTAAAGCAGTACTGTTGCAGTGAGTTCATTTCAACCACTAACACACTTTCCCCAAGCAACATTGTGGTGGGTCATGTAACGGACAACCAAAACCTAAAGCTCTTTTGTTCCTTTCTATCCCAACCTAAAAAGAGGGAAATAGATCAATAAATTAATGAATATATTAAAGATCACCCCATTCGCCCCCTCCTCGATGCCAGAAGCATCGCCAATCCACTTGTGAAAGATTGAGATGGGGAAGTATTGATTGATCCGGTCAAAGAGTCGGACACAACAGGGATGAAGGGATGGATGGCCGGACTGATAAAGGAAAAGCCTTGAGTTCAACAGCTGAGTTCAAACTAGACTGAAACTAAACTAGAGTTGAAGGCAAAGATGATATGAATCTGAGCTCATGTCAGTGAGATTTTAATGATAATTTGTATTTGGATGCTAATTCTAATATAGTGTATATTGTATCCAATTCTTGTTAACATAAACTGCGCACAAGGTGTAGTTCCATCCACGTACGCAGTGCATTGGATCCTGTATTGTGGTATTAATGTTAACTGTCCTTTTCCTCTTTCAAATGAACCAATAAATGAAAAGAAATAAAAATGCAGTTATATTAAATTCAATGCTGGGCTGAAATATGCCATTATTTGAAATCAGAAATCAAGGACTTAACATAGTTTTATCAGAGTTTTATAGAATCTGTTTCAGTGTTTTGTAGTGTACTCTGGTTTGGCAGCTTAAGCTTAACAATAAAACCAGACTTGGTGAAAACAACTAGTGCGGTTACTGGTGTGATCCAGGCACAAGCCACTGGAAACTGGTCAGGTTTAGCTGAGGTCCTTTGGGTGCCTAAACCAGAGTAAAAGAATCATGTCTGTCTCTATGGTTTATGTTCAAATTTCTTATGTGTTTCTTTGTGGCTTTATATGTTTTTATTGTTTTTTTTTACTGTAAACTCTCTGCGAAGCAAATTCCTCTAACAGGACAATTCAATTTGAACAGAACTCAATTTAATTTATTACAACATCAAATACATTTTTAATAACGGCCGACCTCCGCAGAGAAACCAGAGAGATTCGAAGTTAAATTTTAATGGAACACTTCCCATGGTTGTTTATGGCTCGTCTTTTCCCCTTGTGTTGCCCTCTAACATTATGGGGGGTGTGGTACTAATGAGCTAGCCTCAGGACGGCCAATTAAAACAGAGCTAATGACAGTGAGAAATATGAGCAGGCTGAGCGTATGGACATCTACAGGGTGATGGATGAGCTCTTGTCCTAGAACACACACACACACCTCCCACCTCCCTTTATATAATTAAGCATTGACACCAGTGTCCAGCTGTGTGTGTGTGTGTGTGTGTGTTGGGTGGGTGATGGTGTGTGTCACCAAACACCAGGCTGGGGCCCCCACCCCCCCAAATCAGGGGAAAGTGTGGAGCATGGCTATTGACTCTTCACAAGTCAGACCCACTGCAGGTTGATATGGTCAAGTGCACACATACACACACACACACACACACAGCCACACACACAGCATCTAGCTCCATCATGGAGGTCCGTTGGAGAATTGACTGCACACAAATGATTTCTAAATATATAACAACCAAGCTAGAAAAAGAGATACTTGAGATACTCAATTCAGTAACATTCTCAGTAAAAGTGAACAGTGTGATCAGGTAGATTTGTTTCCAAATGTAGGTTACTGTGACTCAGTAAACTGTCTTGTCTTTAGCCCTAGTCTCTACTCCAAAACACTCTGAGTTGGAGCTGGAGAAGAGTCAGCTCAGTTAACCTGAAGAAACTGTGAGCTAGCTAACCAGCCAGCAGGCTAATTTAGTTACTGTTAACATGGGACTACTAGCCACTGCTAATGCTAGCTTCTACCGGATACAGTAACTAGTGTGCTAATCAGATGTGTTAACAACAAGACAGTGATGGTTAGCTGACCAGATACTACCCATCAAAGTAAGATTAAAAATGCAATCATCTGCTCTCAGGTACTGTTGTTAAGAGCTGAGGACCTCCAATATGGCTGCCAGAGGGTGAAGAAAGCCCTCTGTTGTTATTAGATGTGTTAAGGACATAGTGTCAAGACTGAATATGGCTGGACTACAGTGAACCTCATCCTCTAACAATCCAGGGGATGTTGCTCTTTTCCAGCAACACCCTGCTTCCTGTTCAAACAGTTCCACACATTCACACTGGGAGCTGCCCAGTACAACCACGGCCTTCTGCTGCCGGCCACTGGGACTCACCTTGCACCACCAGCCTGCCGAGTGCTGTGCGTCTCATCCTGGTGCCAGGCCGGTTGGCAGCGCACACATACACGCCAGAGTGCTGCAGGGAAACGTCAGAGATCATCAGGTTCCCCGTCCCAAGGACCTGGATGCCCTCCACACCGATGGAGCGCCCGTCTGGTAGGAGAAAGAGAGCGATGAACACGCTTACAATAATACACACACAACCACAACGGAAAAACTTCACTCTCATATGCTGCTTCTGTAAATAAGGATGTGTTCTTAGCTGTTTGGTTAAAAAAAGGGTTATATCCAACTTAATTGAAATCGACCCAGGATAGTATATAGCAAATTAGTTCCTGAAGGATCATCCAAATGTATTCATTGTGTTAGACCAGGATCAAATGACCCCAAACAAAAAAACAGAACTTTAAACTAGTTCAGATAGTATTTCCATCAGAGGAGTGGTGTGGTCGTACCCAGCCTGCTCCAGGAGACGATGGGCCTTGGGTTTCCTGTGGCGATGCACTCCAAGATGGCCGTCTGATGGACAGTGATCGTCAGGTTCTGGGGTCCAGACAGGATGGCCGGCTCCCTGTAGGTCCTGGGAGCTCCGCCTAGAGGGAGGAGGGAAGGAGGAAAGAGCACATGGAGGAGGAGGTGGACAGACAGATGGGATGATGAATGGGTTCTATAGCTGCTAATGCCACAGCGTCCATGACCATCTAGTGATAAACCTATGCAACTCTGGACCTTTGTTACATGCTGTTTCTCCCTTATCTTTTTCTGTCTCTCTGCTGACTACTACCTAATAATAAATACGATAAAATCATGAAAAAGGGGCAAAAGACAGTCCCTGATGAAGGCCTTGATGGCTATTTTGTTTTCCCCACTTGATTTTTCTTAACTGCACTTTGTCATATCAGGCCAACTTCTTCTATAGCACCTTAAACTCAAAACACTTTGTTATAAAGTGCTTCACAAGGTTAAACAAAAAAGATCACAGAACCAGAAACAAGTTAAAGAGATGAAAAGCATATTTCCAAAAAATCCACAGAGTAAAAGTGGCTCTTTAATTATTTTTTATGGCAATGGATTTTGCTGAGCTAACACTTTCAGGAAGCTTGTTCCTCAGTCTAGAGGCCACAACTTTGTAAGGGAATAGCAAATTATCTTGATCCTGAGTTTGGATTCCTTCAGACACTTAGTGTTGTAAGAGAGCTAGCAGTGTTGTAAGGAAGCTAGCAGTGTTGTGAAGGACCTAGTAGTGTTGTGAGGGACCTAGCTGTGTTATGAGGGACCAAGCGGTGTTGTAAGGGACCTAGCGGTCTTGTAAGGGAACTAGCGGTCTTGTAAGGGACCTTGCAGTGTTGTAAGGGAACTAGCGGTCTTGCAAGGGACTTAGCAGTGTTGTAAGGACATAAAGGATTTTTAAATTTAAAATTTTAGTGCAGAGAATGGAGCCCCCAACCCTGGCTACATGTCTGTCCACCTACCAATGACGTTGAGCGTGGCCTCATGGCTGTAGCGGGTGTTGGCTATGTTGGAGGCTACGCAGCGGTAAACCCCAGTGTCACCCGGCCTCACGCCAGTCACCTGGAGAATCCCCATGGGCAGGAGAGTGTACCTGGACAGGGAACGTCAGGGTTACAACAACGGCAGTGCTTTTAAATAGAAAATCAGAGCTTAAGATTAGATGAAACTGTAATAAATAGTGGATTTTGGTATGGTGTTGATGCTCCTCTTTCAGCTGATACTCATATTGAAATTTTAAAGAATGTTTGAACCTTTTCTGATCCAAAATTGTGATTTCTTGTCTGAGGACAAGTGGTTTTTCTGCTACTGGGCTAACATGTAATGACATAATTTACAAAAACTGTAAAATATTACAAATATTATATATTATTATAATACTATATTTTCATGCTACCTGTTGTCAGAGGTGCTGAGTGGTGCCCGGCCTCTTTCCCACGTGATGTTGGCCTCAGGTACGCCATTGATCTGACACTGGAAACGAGCCACGCTTCCCTCATCCACCGACATGGACTCCGGGTGGGTGTGGAACTTAGGAAGCGCTGAGGAACAAATCACACAATGCTGGGCTTTAATAAAGGAAACACACCAGCTACGCTTGTCTTTAAAGGTGATCCGTACATCATTTTATACATCAATATGTCATTGTCAAATTAATTGTGATACCTTGGCATAATTACTACAAACAAGTGAGACCATGGTCAAGAGGATTGGTAGCCTCATGCCAGTGGTATTGTTAGCGCTAGTGTTTCTCTAAATTAAGATCACATTTCCCATAAACCCTGTTGCTTCCTGTCCCCCCTCCCCCTCCCTGGTGTCTTTGGCTTTACTGAAGAGGATAAACATGTTAGAAGTGATTTTTCCATCAGCCTTTCACTCCTTCCTCCATCTGCATTACCAGGGAACAGCGTCCTCATCCTGCTCTGTGCCATAAAGCAATGTAAAATGCAATGTAGGGGCCCGTAGAGGCTGCCAATCCTCTCTGTGATGGTCTTGTTTGGTCTTGTAATTATACTAATGTCCAAAAATTAAAATTTATACTTTTAAATTTAAGAATTCATCTATGTTATTCCTACGACCTGGGAGTCCCAGTACCATACTTGCGAGTTAACAAACTATTTATTACTACATGTATACTATATATAGTATATTTTACTACACATTTCTTAACTGCTGCCTAAATGAGATACAGTTTGCATAGTACATACAGAATTTTTTTGCTTGGATTCCAACCATTTTAGCTAATGTTCATTTCATTTCTGTATTATGTTACATCATACTGTATATTGTATTTTTTACGACACACTCTGTTTCCTTTACCACACTACATGTGGTACGCCTTGTATTCCCAAAGGCTGAGGGGTGGTGTAATTCCTATAGGAATAGCATAAAATACCATACCACTCCCAGGATATCCACTCATATTCATGTATCCGTGCACCCACCCACACACACACACACACACACACACACACACACACACACACACGATACCTAATAACCTGGCCAGTGCAATAATCAATAAGGGTGTATACTAAGGGAGGGGTCTGCAAATGAGAGAATATCACCATGGCAACTCATTGCATTGAGGGAAGACCACCTAAAGATAGCCATAATTCTCCTGGATTACCCATAAACCCCTGGCTTTATTGGGCCAAAGGCAGGGGTGGGGGGTGGGGAGTTGAAGGTTGTACACTCAGTCATAGTGTGTGTTTATGTATGTGCTTGTGTGTGTGTGTGTTCAGTGAATGTGGCCATATACTCTAATAGTTACAGTAGATGTGTTTTATTGGGTTTACATCATGAAAAACTATGTTTTAGTGAGCACTATCAAGCCATCAGTCCACTATGTGGGGTGTCCATTCTTTCCGAAAACACAAAAGATTAAAGAGTCAGAGGGGGTCTTGGGTTGCCAGGTGTGAGGCAGAGGTGTTCACCGTGTGAGCTATCATTTATAACCGAGACTATGGGATGTTTTGACAGAGATGAGGCAACATGCAGTGCCTATCTGGGGGCAAGACTGAAAGTCATTCTTTGATCCCTGTGCTAGTTTATGGCTTCTAATGCATGGGCATGGATATAAAAAAAACTGCCTTGGGAAATGATTGTAGTGTTATGTTCTAGTGAGTGGGAGGGCGAGGCTGCAGTGTTTCATAGCCTCCTCATTGAAATCACCATCATGAGGGACCATTATTATGTGGTCTGTCTGGTATAGCTTTATCAAATGGCTAGTACTACTACTACTTCTACTACTACTACAATAAAGCGCTTGATTAAAAAAAAGCTAGAAATCAATTTTTAAAAGAATTCTTAAACTTCATTACTCAAAACAGGAGATTGATAGAAATGTGACTTTTTTGTAGGCAGAGGTCTGAGGATAGATATTGTCTTCATTGTGAGTTTTACCCATGTGCTGGCAATTATTTTATAAAAGTAGATGACACTTTTTTCAGATGGTACATCATTAATATAACATTTGGGAATGAAAATCTTTCTAACCTTTCCTAAAACACAACTCCATGTTAATACACCAATATTACTTTTTACTGCTCCTCTGTATTAAACCATAACTAAGGTCTGTCAACTTTATATTTCTTTTTTTATTGGAGCTTTAAAACAATGTGACATTAAAATGTCATATGGCTGATGCCCATAAATGGTTATGAGAATGATGACCTATAAGATAGATAATCATTTCTGCAAGCGATCACTGGAAAAGCACTGGAAAATAGTACTATGACGTGAAATTCCTGTTTGTGATTGCACAGAACCATTATATATTAAGACATAGCATGCTCAATAAAAGCATCAGAATGTAGTTTTAGTTCTCCGCTCACTGAGATTCAACCCAACCAATGAGGTTATTTCTGCCTCCAGAGCAGCTCTGCGTCCGAGAAATGTTATAGAACTAAAACTCCAATCACCTCCAAAGCATATATGTTTGTCGGAGCAGTGGTTTCCAACAGTCCTGTATTTTATTGCACGTTAACACACTTACATGCCAGCTGGACCTTGGCCTTGCGGCTGACCAGCAAGCCGTAGCGATTTTGGGCGGCGCAGTCATACTCGCCCACGTCCGGGTCATTCCCGTCTCTGCGTTTCTGGAAGCTTTGGATGAAGAGTGTACCGTTTGCCAGCACTTGAACCCGCGGGCTGGTAGGCACAGGCACCCCGTTTCTGCGCCAGGTGACCATGATGGGATCTTCGCCCTGTACCCGACAGTCTAGCATCAGTGGACGATCCCGCACCGCAATCACATCATTGGGCTCCAGCAGGAAGGCGAGCTCTGAGGCTAGGCAGCCATCTGCAAACAGAAGGAGGATACTGGTTAGCACATACAGGACTGGCAAGGGTACTTTCAAAATGTAATATGTTAAAGATGACTCATCTGCTTGCTTGAAATTGTAATCAGTTATGTAATCCACAGGAATACTCAAACTGAGAAATGTAATCAGATTTAATTGTAATCAGATTTATGATGACTTTGAGATTTATGATGACCCATCACTGGAGGGTCGCTGGTTCGATCCCCGGCACCACCAGGAGGGTGCATTCCAGCTGTGAGCTGGTGATTGGAAAATGACTGGTGCCACAGCTACGGTGCCCACCGACACTGCCGAAGTGCCCTTGAGCAAGGCACCTAACCCCCAACTGCTCCAGGCGCGCTATCCAATAGCTGACGCCTGCGCTGTCCTCTGACTTGAAAAAGTGCATGTGTGTGGGGTGATGTGTGTATATCTAGTCAGAGGAATGCGAAGAAAGAAATTCACTGCATGTGTACATGTGTTAGTGCCAAATAAAGTTGCTTGATCAACCAGTTCTTCTCTTGAGCTAATCTGATGTAATCTGATTTATGTTTCCTTGGAGGGCTGTCCTTTCAAACTGAATGAACTGAAGTATGATGATAACAAGGATCTCTTGCAGATGGCAGGAAATAATGCAGCTATCATGCTATAGCTATTATGTGAGTGGTATTTTCATACCTAGCTAATGCATTGCCGAAATCTAAAACACCATTTTAGTCATTTGGCAAAACTCAAGGAAAGTCCTTTACTACTGGGGCTAAACTATAATCAAGGATGTAGTCTAAGTTAAACCCACCTAAACTAAACTAACCCACATTTTTAAGCTCATTGAAGTGTTTATGATGTAAATTAATAGTGTCATATTAAACTGTATGAGTTATGAGGATAGGGAAAACTATAATTTATGCTTTTCTGAAATTATAATTATAATTTTTTGTTACTATTGGTGGTAGTTTGCCTCCTGATAATCACTAACAGGAAGTCATTGTTTACCTTTTTTATGTTTACAACTATATTACTGAGTACAATACAACCCAAGTGGACTTAATCATATTTTGGATTCTCTAGGATCCTATTGGATACTCAAGTAAGATTGTTAAGATTCAAACAATCCTAGTCATCTGTCACTTAGGACCCTAAAAGATTTGAATTCAGTTGGATTAAAATGGATTCAGTTGTATTTTGGAACCCAACCTTTGAGATTTTCCAAATATATTCCCCAAAGAATGTGTTTATGAGGAGTGTAAAAATATAATTCCAGGAAGTAAACAGTGGAAAATAGAAAAAGTTCAAACTATTTTCTATCTCACACCCACAAACACCCCATGGTTCCAGAGCACAACAACACAGGAGGAGACCTCTGGATGGATGCTAGGCCTGGGGCATAGTCTTTACCCAAAAAACTTCACTTGAAATCAAAAACCATCTAATTTGATTGATGGCTCGTTTGGTTCTGTGGCCTGCAACGAAAACTAACCACAATAGAAGCTGAATGCCAGTAAGCCATCCAGCCAGAGAGGGCAACAACAATACCCGATCTGGGGAAGAGAACACTGGCGAGAGTTGCTGGGGTCAAGTTAGGAGACACTCTATTGAACCAGTGGCGAATAGTGACAATAGTGATGTGACTATGCTTATTTCCACCCAACCCCCAACAACCCCTGTAAAAAGTCCCATCAGCCACCATACAGCCCAACTCCAAGGGCACCATCTGCCCCTTCTTATGCATCCCCTCCACCCCTCCCATCCCCTGCCTTCCTTTTCAGCCCCATCTCCGAGGTGACTTTCCCATGCCATGAGATCACTCTGTCCTCGCCCTCGTCCCCTCTCCACGTTGACCTCAGTGACACTCCCAGTCTTCCCCATTTTCTTTAGGCCTTTTTTTTGGGGGGCGAATATCCCTCCGATTCAAAGAGCCCTGTCCTGACCCCTTGGAATATCTCTCTCCCAGCTGTTATGAGGCAGTAACAATCACAGTTTGGCCTTGAACCTCCATGATGCATGATCAAGTTCAATGAGGGCTTTTGCATCTGTTAGCCCAACTTTACCCCTCCCTTCCTCCATCCAACTCAGCTGTGGGACAGCGATCGTTGTCGTCCAGTCAACTGACTCCCGAACACTGTCAGAGCATCACATCCCACACAGCACCTTGTAGCTGAACTTGACTTTGAAGGGATGTGGGTTTCTGTCCTGAGCAAAGTTCATTTACTTCCTCTAGAGGCCATTTGATGCTGTTTGCTAATGATACCAATGGTGCATTCTTGTCTTTGTCAGTATATCTTATGTTTCTGTTGATAAATAATCTGAAACATCTCTCTCTTCCACGTTCATGTTCCATAGCAAAGTGTTTCTTCAAATAACCCAAACCTTCTGCTTTGCAGGCACTGCTTGGCCCAATTTTACTAGGTTCCTCTGTAGCTTACTTCCATGCACACTTATATCATCCCAACAAACAGAGCAAATCAATGGATACATGCATAAAACATGGCCTACACAACAGTTATATACTTCATGGTTGCATTCTCTCTAGGTTAAGCCTGATCAATGGTCTGGATTGAGAAATGGTTGCCACTTTGACATCATACTGTTCAACTGCAATTCATCTTTACATACATTGTATACATTGTACCTTGTATGCATTGTGGTTGAGTGCTTGATAGAATAGTTAATTAGCCCATTGGATTACAGCTTGTTACTTCAATAAAATACAGCTATGCAGCTTTCCCACTACCTCAAAAGACAGCATAGCCCCCCCCCCCTCAGTAATCCCTGTCACTGGCTTTACTCATCTGTCACATCAAGAAATGAGCATCTGCACCCCTTTCTAATGAGTGGACTCCAACCCAGCAGATGTAGCTAGCAGAGAGGATTGTGGGTCTTCCAGTCAGCTGTGCTTGGATGGACTGATGGACTGAGCCCTGAACCCCCACTCGGGCTCCCATCCCACAGGGCTGGTAATGAAATTCAGGGGTCCCGAGGGGAGGACTCGCATCACATGCTATGGCCACGGTTATCAAACACATGGCGCTACAACCTACAAGGCCTTTGAGGCCAATGTCGATCCCTGCCAATATAGCAGGGTGTATGAGTGTGATGGGGGGGAGGGGGGCAGCGTTGTACGTCTGGCAGTGGGGTGTACATAAACAAGGTTATGTCATGCAAGGGCTTTGTGTTTTTGGTTCATGAAACATAGATGCAGATGAAGAGTCGATTTCAGCTTTGGCTACGATGCCAGTGCCAGGTTCCAAGACCTATCTAAGACTCTCGGGGGGGCTTCAGAGATTAAAGATCCTCTAGAGAACATTCTTATAATCAGATCATCTTATTTCATAACTTTAAACACCACGTCTCAGCTATAACTAATGACCGGAGTAAAGCTGACATTGCCTAATAATGTGTTATATCAGTGGTTCTCAACCCCAATCTGTCGATGACCAATAGTCTGCAGGTTTTCATTCCAACAAATCAACACAGCAGCTAATTTCACCAATTAACACACCTACAACCAGAGAGGAGGAACTAATATGTGAATTCAGCTGTTGTCATGTTTGGCTGGTGTAAAAACCTGCAGACTGTTAGGCCTTGGTGGACTATGGCGGAAAACCACTGGGTTGCGTCATCATATGTAATCCTATTAGTTCCATCCAATTTGCCCTACCATTATACCTCTCCGTCGCTTTTCTTAGGTAGCCAGACACTTGCACCTTGATGCATTTGCATTGACAAGGGATCAATCAAGGATTCCCTTCTTTTGTGTCCCAATGCTTTCAGTCCAGACTGAAGTCTCCAAGCCAGCAAAGGCTATCAGCATCAACGTGGATGAAAAATGAATACTTTGAAGCAAACCCAGCTGCTAAAAGGTCCTCTATACAGATACATTCCAATATGCAGAAACTGCATGGGGTGTGATTGAGTGCACTGGGGAAACCATTTTCAATGTGGTAATGAGATTTAGTTTTTAGGGAGGGTGTTGTCCCGTGACCCCCGTCCCAGCACCTTGTGGTTGTAACCCCTAGCCCCTTGGGGGTCATGGGAGAGTTGGAGGAGAGAGGGGATGGGGGGCAGAGTATGTCAAGCCAGCGGTCCTCCATTGTTTACCAAACTGCTGCCCCTTAACTTCACAGCCTATTGTGATCGCAGCAGAGAAATAGAAGAGGGAGAGTGAAGGGGGTTCCTGAGGTCAAGGCTAACATGCGCAAATCCCTTCACTGATTGGGTCTTTTACGTTCTCTACTCTCCCTGCCCAAATATCTCAGTTTGAGTGGCGGCTAGGGAGAGCTTTGTGGATTTGAGCAGGGAAAGACGAGTATGACCAATTTTTTTTGTCTGTTTTTTCTCACATGATGAGGATAACAAAACTAGCAAGATTGAAAGCCCATGAATTCACAATTAAAGTCGATATTTTACAGATTCACTTCGCGTATGGAATGAAACATTAGACCTAAACATTAGTGCATACAAACACAAAAACATGCAAACATAAGCACTTTCAAAATAAATACTTTGGCATCCCTCTCTGCTGCGAGGCCAATATATGCACCACTGATATTCCTCCCTTTTCCTCGTCCCCATCCACGCCCCCTGTTATATCCATAACAGAATAGGGGAGGGGCAGTCTAAACAATGGTCTGAATACGCAGTTGAGGGTCTGGGCTGGAAAATGGGAACGGCTGGGCAGGCATGAAACCCGTTGCCCGGGGGCTTCCTGCTTTGTCCTCCTAATGGGAGTTAAACTCTCCTCCTGCATCTGAGGTTCCTTGCGCCGCACTATGCAAACATACTATTGTAGTGGCTGCTACGGGGCTGCCTTGGGTCTTTTGTTTAAGCCGTTGATTGTCATTATTAGGAGTCATGTGCCAAGTTCAAAGTCTAAATGCCCACTGTTTCTGAGAGAGAGGAAACAGGCATGTGCCATAATGTTGTGACTCATAGCTCATTGTGAACAGTGACAGTTGTTCAACTTCTAAGGCAGCTTTTACTTGGAATTTCTAGAGTCTGGTGCCATTTTTCAAAACTAGTGACACAGCAACTTTCCAAAAGAGAGAAACATGCAGACCTATTAGAGACCCAGATGTTTGGGGATAAACTAGACACTGACTCACTGTGAAAAAAGACAAACAGGTCTTTACAACACCATCCCTCCACTTTGTAACCTATTAATAACAGGCTTACCTATGCATTGATTGATATTGGACCCATGGAACGTGGGACCAAGATGCCCCATCTGCATTCGGAGATAGGCTTGTTTCTGATGGTCAATGAAGATTTAAAATGGCTTGGCCAAAAAAATGGCCACTAGCTCACTAGCCATGTGGATCAATAAGCAATAATCTCCTCACTGTGATGGAGAGGAGGCCTCCCTCTTTGTCCTGCAGTTTTAATTACTGAGGTGTCAGCCCACAGAAGGAGCAAAGCTACTCTTATTAGGGAAATCTCATTAAAAACAAAAAGCCTTGCGGGCCACTTGGCCTCCCGCACAACACAAGGCAATAACACTGCCTTGTGCACTGGAAACACTATGGGAGAAACAAAAGAATGTTTGATCGAATGGGGGAAATATTAATGACAGTATCTATTGGCCATAGGCTCTGCTGAATTTCTCAATGCAGATTCAAACTCACTTAGTTGAATTATTCCAACCTATCTCCTCTTCTTCTGGTATCTCCTGATTCTTCTTGGGCTTAATGAAAAGCTACAAGTGATCAAGTGGTCGTTGTCAAGTTCAGTTTTTTTTGGTTTAGTCTTCATCTTTGGCGCTCAGCCTCATTGCTGTGGTGTTTCTACACTGCACTTCCCAGAGATCAACTGTCAATCAAACAGTGTGTCCAGTACTGTGACGTCTTTTTTCCTTGGATTTTCTGTTGAAGGTAGTTTGAGTTTGTCTTTTCTTTTCCTGTTCAGCCGTGGTGGCTATCGCTGCTCATGCTAACTACCTAGTTCTTCTTCTATTTATTCCAAACAAACCGGGAATGTAAAATACATCACTTCCTGTCTGTCCATGAACTGGACATAGGTTGAATCACTATTGTGTTAGAGAGTAGCAAAACCTGGCATTTATTTATACTCAAATATACAGATTATTACTCTAAGCTTTTGATGGAAAGTGAACTTGTCTGCAAAGATGACATCACAAAAGTGTGATGAGCTGCTGCTGTTTTAATGAAAAGCCAGGATGTGTTGACCGCAAGGGCTGATCCACACGCAGCCCAACCAGGGAGGATTAAGTAGCCAGGTCTACTGATTAACTTCCACACAAAGACTGATGGACGTGATATCGACTGCTGGTTTACAACGTGTGCATCGACTGTAAGTGTGTATTGATCGACTCTATCTGTTGTTATAAAAAAACTGGACAAACTCTCCAATCACTTTCAGCTGTCCCATCAGTCCAATAATTGTACCTTCAGAAGGTTCAAATCCCCTCAGTATTAGCATAAACCCTCCACAGATAGAGATATTAGCCTCTGCTATGTCACGCTGGAGGAAACACCACAGGCCCCTTTGTGTCCCGCTGTGGATTAAACCGAGGGGGTGTCCTGTTGGGTTATCTCGCCTTGGAGGAGACCTGGTAGGAGGGGGTTGTTGTGGACATGGTCATGGGCAGCTGTAGGGGGATTACCCTGGACACACACATCTTTAATAAGGTCTCAATTTGAGGCCAGACTCAGGAGCGAGGGGGTAATGTTATGTAGATGAGGGTATGAGGGTCAGGTCACTGAAGAAGGGGGGGTGTGGTGTGGTGGACGCTATTGTCTCCCTGGTTTTCCTGGCTCCCCCCCTACCCTCCGCTGACTGCTCTGATGACCAGGACGACCCAGAATCCCCCCTCCGAAAGGTCAGAGGTCTCTAACTCTAACCCCCCTTGCTCTGGTCTGATCTGGAGATGGAGACTCTCCCACACCTTCTGGATTGTTCCCTTTCTCATGCATAAAAACTGTCTGCTGCACAATATCATTTTTTTTTTTCCCAAAAAGACCAGAAATAAGTAAATGCCTCCCTGAACGCAGTACAAACTTTGTTGGAGCTTTACATTGGATGATTATGCCTGGAAACAACTTTTATTCAGGTTCATCTTTCCCCTTTTAACTTTCAAAAGGAGGAAATATGAATGTTAATAAATTAATATTAGCTACAGAAAAAGAGGAGTGTGCATGTTGGTTCAAATAAAAAGCTCCAAAATAAAATGTATACACTGATTGTCAGTGGTTATTAGCACCACCACCACCATAAATGGCTGTTTCACTGTTTCTATGGGGATAAAGTGACACTTTAGCAGGTGAATTTGCTAAATATCAGCCTTGATTTGACTATGAACTAGGTTTACTTACATAACACAATTAAGAGAATCAGACTTGGTCACATGCATTATCCAAAGTAAATATATACCATACAAAGTTCTACTGGAGGTTGACACCCGGCTTCAATTCATATCAAGGCACAGAGGCTTTTTAACATTGTGCTGATGTGGCTCATGCCCAATGAAAACCAAGTGATATTCTTGTAGTGAGTTAAGGATAATAATAATAAAATTAAATCAATCTTTAGGTGCTACATCTTCCTTTGCAATCCCATGGCTATCAGGCAGAAACAGTGGTTTCTCAACAACACAGTCACATTGCCATAAAATACAGTCAGGCTATAACCCTGCACATCAACAATACTGATGATACACAAATCAAGTGATGTGTATGGCATTCAAAGGCTAAAGCTAACAGTTCAAACAAAGCCTTGCATTACAATCCAGTAGAAGTCAAACCAGCTTGCACACCAGTAGGACCCATATCATCCGCCAGTCCCTCAACTTGGCAAAGCTAATCTCTCATCCCACACTTTTCAAGTCCACTTCAGAATGTTCTAAACCATACTTACTCAAACAGATGAAAGCCACCAAGGTGAGTAAAATTCTTGGTTTCATTTTGGTCTTCTCGAATGCTTCCCTCCTTGGTGTCAAAGCTTTGGTTCCCTTAGCCCCTCGAAAGTCGAAACGGATGAAAAAAAGTATTCCAACTTAAAATTGCTATCTATCTTCTTATCTTCTTTGACCATAAAGCTTAAAATTGGTATTATTTCTAAAACATTGCTTGTCTTCTTTCAAATCCCCGGTCCAGCATTTGGGCCGTGGGAGGCTGCTGGTCACGTCCAAAGCCACTCTAAGACTAATGAGAGGAAGACACCTCGGGCTGGACGGCATGCATTAGTTATTCAGCGTCATTGTTGTCGGTGAATGGACATTGATACAGCAGCTTTTACCGGCCGCTGGCAGGTTGGTCGTCGACGGACCAATCACAGCCCCGGGGTGTCAGAGGCCAGGGAGCAGCCTGTGAGGGATGATTGATATTCATTTGAGCAGAGGGCCGCTGGCCAGCCTCTCCCCCTCCCAGCCCTGCCCTGCTGCCTGATGGGCCAGCTGTGGCCAAGCCTTGACCGGCCACACTGTCCCCAGTCTGCTGTCAACCAGGCTGGAGGAAGAGACTCTGCGGTGTGGATGTTTTGTTGGAATAAATCATTGGAAATTTGAACATACAGTATAAATTCTAAGAATCATAAGAATGACATTTGCAAGCAGCCGTTTACCAGACAGAAGCTAGTTTTTTGGGATGACTCGGACTGTCTTTTACGCAAAGATCTAGAAATGGCATCCTTGTGAAATGCCTTTCAAACCTTTATCTACATTTGGTTTGCTGAGCATGACCACATGTGATCTGCTCCAGCAACACTCTGGTTCACACATGAAATACAGGTGCCCAGTATGACCAAAGTCCAAGTTCAAGAGACAATTTTATTTGTCCCACCAAATACGAGATTTTGGCAACGGGGGTCCAAACAAAATCTGATTCTCTGTAACCTTCGCGAAACATGATGGACTCATCTGCGCTCTTTGCTGTGGTTTACCTTCTCTGGTATTCGTACCAGTTGAGAGCATGCTGAATATGAGCATCAGTCCAGACTGCGATTGATTTTCATTTTGTTACGCTAGGCTTTCCGTCCATGAGGATCTGCTGGCTATCAGATGTCAACATCCGTCTTCTTATACCCACAAATATCCACAAATAGTGTTTTAGGGTCGTTTCCTGTAGTTGGTTCAGATTACATTCTCGCTCCTACTGAACTGCATTGCAGCTCTCTTGGAAGAGGGCTGTGAACTGCATTTTCAGGCATCTCAGTGTGGTTATTTGGTGTCGCCTGAGTTTGAAATGCCTCACCTAGCAAAACGAAACGCTTTAAATGTTTGGTATGAATGTGCCTTAAGGCAGTAGGATAAAGGAGTACTTTTACCTTGTCCAGAGCGTCGTACCCTAAAGGAGGATACCAATGTCATACCGATGAGTTTTAGCCCATTTACTACTGTCGTTTTGCCATGTAATTAGACTTTTTAACATTTACTTGTTTTTTGGCGTTTTTAAAATACAAACTTTACGGTTTCACTCCTGAAATTAACTTCTGTCCCAGCTAACAAAGACATGGAAAATAAAGTGTGTAATGCCGCATGTTTTTGAGGCAGGTGAGGTCAGGTGATTGACAAGAAGCCGTGTGTAACGTACTGCGTGCACTGATATGAAAACACTCAACTCCGGCACAATGAAATTACAATATAACTGAACCTTTGACAAAACCAAATGAAGTGTTCATGATTACTGCGTTGGATCATCTGGCTGGGGCAATTTTCAAGTCTGTGAAAGATATTTTTCATACTGTACAAGAATGAATGCCAACAAATGGCTTCTTCTGAAGGGAGGAAAACAAGCACCGATATCTCCGACTACACTGTGTGCAGACACCACCAGGAATAATGGAAAGGAGAGGGACAACCTAGATGATTGTCACAAACTTAAAAATACACACCAGTATCATCCTTTAACCACAGAATATAAGAGTTGATATACAACCTCCCTGTTGTATATGAACTGAACTCCTGCTATCTTAGGAGCCGCCCAGTACGACCAGTCTTCTACTATTAGCCAGTGAGCAGCTCCACTGAGGCAGTTGGAGATTAAGAGCCTTGCTCAAGGGCATTTGGCAAGAAGGAAGATTGGTTGGTTGTTAAGAAAGACGGTTGATGAATCAACTTTATTTGGCACTAACACATGTATGCATACAGTTTGTTTCTTCACGTACCTCTGACTAGATATACACACATCACCCCACACACATGCACTTTTCCAGGTCAGAGGACAGTGCAGGTGTCAGCTACTGGACAGTGTGCCTGGAGCAGTTGGGGATTAAGTGCCTTGCTCAAGGGCACTTTGGCAGTGTCAAGTCAAGTCAAGAACTTTATTTGTCACATACGCATACAGGATGTGTAGTGAAATGTAGTGTAGTTGGTGGGCACTGTAGCTGTGGCACCAGTCATTTTTCAATCACCAGCTCACAGCTGGAATACACCCTCCTGGTGGTGCCGGGGATTGAACCAGTGACTCTCTGGTGATGGGTCGGTCTCTTTAACCGCCAGGCCAACCTGCCGCCCAAAGAAACACCAGGAAGGGAAAGACAGTAGAAACACTAGGGTTGAGGGAGAGGCACAGCCGGGACCATGACAGGCATAGCTGAACCAATATGACTTCCACAGAAGTGACAAACCATGGCCACCTTGTGCTTCCAGCAAAGATCAAATAGCTGCCAATATAGATTTGTGCTAGTGAAAAACAAACATGAGTAGCTTCTATTTCATCTTCTAGGGATGTTGCCACTTTTATGGTTGTTTAAATGTCTTGCAAGTTAAAGCCTGTGCATTTCATATACATTTAAAACTATGCTGAGCGCCATGCCGTTGTCTCTTTCCCACGCAGGTGACCCTCCTCCATGTGGAGAGTGACAGTGATTTGATGTCCTCTCATTCCTTCAAGGTTGACAGCTCAGTCAACACTGTCACCCTGCACATCGCTGGCAACCTGATAGACTGTAACCTCACCAATCCCTCAGGTACATGTAGGGTCACACCATGAAGTCCACCCATTCTTCCTTCCTGTCTTAGTTCTACAGAATTTTCCAAATGATGATGTAGTTGTAGAGCAAAAGGGCGTCAGAAGTTCAGCAAGCATATGGAAAATTCTAACCTCTATGGTGGTTATAAAAGGCAGCCAGGTTGTTTTCATTTTTTCTTTTCTAATCTGAAAACTACTATGGCAAGCTACAAATTGGTTGTTGAAATTCTGAATCCCTGAGCCACTGGCAAGTTGACAAAAAAGTTAGTTTCATTATCTGGCTACAACAGATGTGACCAGAACTACATGGCTGTGAGCTTCAAGGTTTTGGAGCAAACAAGTGTGTGTGGTTGAAAACATGTACAATGACACACACTCACATACCTATACAAAGCCTGTACAAACTCAATCCACTCATACACACCCACACCTGTGTGCGCTCTACCACATTCTTTATTTACTTTCATTTTACTTTCATAACCTCGAATCACCTGCAATTGCTCTGAATTGATGCCCCTGTGTATGTCTTACAGATGGCCCTCAACACACACAATACTCTGAACACACACATACACTCCCTTTGTGCTTTGTAATACTTATTACTTTAATTAGCTTGAGTCACCTTTGCGCTATTAATAAGAATTTGCTCAAAGTTTTCCTCTTTTCCTTCTTCTCAGGCCTTAGCCAGTCTCTGTCGAGTGATCAAGGCCCTCTTGCAGAGTTGGAGCGTTTCCAGGGTCTGTACCGCTTCAGCCTGCTCTCTCCTATAGAGCCGGGCCAGTGGAACCTCCAAGCCAGGACTGATGGACACCTCACATTCAATATCATTGGTAAAACAATTCTTTAAGGATTTTCTTAACCCAGGCAAGTTGAATAAGACCATATTATTCTTTTTAAAAATGGGTTGGGTAGTGAATCTAACACGTATGCATACATAAACACACTCACACCTTGAAGCAGCTGAGCACAACCATCATTCCTCAGTCATGAACGGTTGGATACTGAGCAGCTCCTCTGAATGATAATTCCTCTGTGCCCATAGGTGACAGCAACGTGGATTTCCTGTATTACTTTGCCACTGTAGCCAATGAGACACACCCAGGTCTTGCCAGAGTGGAGGGCAGTCCAATAGCAGGTGAGTGATTCATATTTTTTTCAGTAGAAGTAATAAATCAGATCATGTATCGGGTGACAGCATTAGTGAGGGCCAAATCGCTCAAAAGAACCGACTCGTTTAAGTGAGTGAGTTGAATCGACTCGCACACGCAACTGAATCGATTCAGCAGCGGTTACAGCAGCGCCAGAGAACAACATGTCTCTTTAGTAAATACCCCGATCCTGCCTTGATAATAACTCCATAAACTAGTTATAATCACTCATGAATTCTCAAACTTGTTCATTGTGAAACACTCAACATGCTCCAGCATGCTAGGTGACTTGTGTGTATGTGTCTGAGCCGGGTGCTGCTAAATCAAATGAACCGCTGAGCCGAAAAACGGGGTGAGCCATTCAGTGAACCGCTGAGCCGAAGAACGGGGTGAGCTGTTCACTGAACCGCTGAGCCGAAGGACGGGGTGAGCCGTTCAGTGAACGGCTGAGCCGAAGAACGGGGTGAGCCGTTCACTGAACCGCTGAGACGAAGAACGGGGTGAGCCGTTCACTGAACCGCTGAGACGAAGAACGGGGTGAGCCATTCACTGAACGACCGACTGAGACGGCTGCTGCTGAATAAACAGATGAACGAGAGACTCAACTTCCACGTACCCGGATCAAGGAGCCATATTGAATCGTGACCAAGTCCAATGTAATAATGTAGCGATCTGCACACATTTTGTAATGTTTAGGATGTTGTTTAATAAATGAACTGGTTACTGGGTAAACAGTAAGCCCACATTAACATTTACCATTGGTCAACAAAACTGTCTCAATTAGAAAAAGAAAGCCAAGAGCACACTAAATAAAATGAAATAAATGGCAATACTCTGTACTGCATATATAGTATAGTACTGAATGTACAGTACTACGCTGGCATACTAGTGGAAGGTTTGAAATTTGTAAATTAGGTTTTATGAAGACACAAATCATAGCTGTTTACAGAGTAAACCTAATGTTATTCATCATTATTGACTTAACCTATTTGAAACGGAAAAGAAAGGTTATTAGCAATTAATTCTATAAATATTATTATTGTCATTAACCTGTGGGCTATCTGGTGTTTTACAGTTGTAGTATATGTGGTTATTTGCACGTCTGGTTTGACAGGGGAGAGAGACCATGCAATTCCCATACCTGTTTAGCTCAGTTCGTAGAGCATCAGACGTTGAAGTTAAGGGTTGTGTGTTGTGTATATCATAATGAGTCGATTCAGAATTGATTCACTTCTATCGGACGGCGTGAAATAATCTAGTTAGTTAAAAGAGTTGATCTTCCCATCACTAGATAGCATAAAAGGTGAAAGGTGGCATTGTTTAGCAAGGCCAGATTGTTCCATGTGTGTTGTTTAATTTCCCAGGTATTCCTATCTTCCTGGTGCTGGCTGTAACGGGCCTAGCTCCCAATGAGGGGGCCTCGTTCAGTCACGTGACATTCCTGGGAGCTGATGGGGAGAGCCTCCAGCATGTGTCACTGAACTCCTCGTCTCCTTCATCCTCTTTCTCCTCTTCCTACTCTGGGGAGGAGCTGGTGGGTCGGGTGGACTCTGTTCCCCGAGTTCCTTTCTGTGTCCGTCTATCTGGCCGAGACGGGAGAGGAAACAAGCTGGAGAGGGTTTCCACAGAGATGATACAGCCCACTCATGTTCAGATACAGGTAACCAAGTAGGGGGAAACAAAACAATGATGCCTGAATATTAGACAGGACACTGGCAACCTTGCAAGGTAATCTTGGACAGAATGAATATGAAATATTCAGCTACACTGCGCAACTTAGAATTACATACAGCCATACTACAGATAAAAAGGAGTATAAAGCTCAATTAATTTCAATTGAAATATGTTTTATCAGAGTTTTTTGGTGAAAAACAATACCCATGCCATAAAATCAATGTGTTGCTAAATGATGTGCCATCAATTTGAAATACAGTACATCAATAGCAACATAATCTCTTCTCTCTCAATCTGCCTGTTTGTCTCGCTCTGTCTGTCAGATGCTGTCTGTCCCCCGGCTGGTACCCGGTCACAGTACCATGGTACACTTTGATGTCCTGAACCACGGCCCGGCCCGACTCTTTAATCTGTCCGCTGATGATGACTGTGGATATCTTCATCAGAGAGGACCTCACAGGTACAGCTTTGAGCCAACAATCAATTTAATTCAGTACTCAGCCATTTAGTGAACAGCGGGTCACTTATCCCGCTGTTCTTTTCTTTTGACATCATTTTACGATCACGCTCTGTTATGGAAATAGATTAGAACCGTATGTTGTACATACTTACTGTACTGATATCGTTGATGAGAAAACGAGATAAGCACTACATTTGGTTTCTCAACATGCATGTGTATCATTTGGGAATGAAACCCTTCACATACACAATAGTGTCCATTTCCTGAAAAGGTAGTTGACACTTGTGTTTCTCTACCCCCCAGCTTCCCTGTTGCAGAACGAGGGTCTATCCGTGGTCAGGTGGACCTCCACACCCCTGCCACAGCTGAGGCTGGAGGGACTGTCACCTTGACACTCATTGTGCGCGCTCTTGAGTCCCCTGACTCGAACTACGCAGTGGCCTACTTGACAGTGGTGCCCCCGGTGAGGCCCTTCATTGAGCTCTAACGGAACATTAATGTGATATACACTCTTTGGAGCCTAATTTTAGTGTTATTTATATCGGTTATAGAAACTCACTTCCTCTTTTTCCCGTAGGATCCTGACATGTCCCCTCCATCATGCTCCATGACACGAATAGAGTGGTCCTGCCCTGCCCAGTGCACCAACTCCGTCTGGAGTGTATCTCTGGCCGTGTCAGACAGGGGGTACTCTGGCCTCGCTGCCCTCCAGCTGCACGCAGGTGAGGGCATTCTCACTCTGTTCCACAGCCCACCACCTACAGGGGACAGCCTGGGAGAGGCCCAGGCAGACGGGGACAGAACAACCAGGGGGAGCCAGCACCACCACAAGGCCAGATTAGAGAAAGGAGACCCCCCTATGAATGTGTCTGAGTGGGTAGCTGGCTCATCTCAGCCTCTGTGGGTGAGGTACACATCCAGCTGCTGCTCTCCTCAGGCGGAGCTCCTGGTGTGGGATGGGGCTGGAAACATGAGGCGCTGCCATCTAACCTCTCGTCAGCAGAGGCAGCTAAGAGACAGGAGCACAGAAGCCAATGGAACTGGAAAGATTGCAGTCACAATCTTCTTTTGTGTGTTGTTGGGCTTGCTATGGTCTCCTCTGCTTTAGGTCAAACTAATCTGTGTGCTGACTACTGGATTCCAACAGCCTCAACTAGGAGCTAAACAAAGCAGATGTCACGGCCAATTCTGTGCTCGAAGATATACAGTATGTGTGATATGTTTGTGATTGTGATATGTTTCTCATTGTTTTACAATAATGGTTTCTGTACCAACAGTATATGATGGTTGGTTGCTGCATCAAAAGTATATGCCGCATTTTATGACAATTCTGATTCTGTTATCATACCATGTCAGTTTTGTATAGTTGAGATCAGTTTGATATTAAACTGTTATATCAAATGAAGAGCCAGCTGCATAGCATACATTATCCACACTCAGTATCTCTTCTGATCTACTACTGACAGCCCATGTGTTTGCCACAGTGATTCTTAAAGAAATTGCAACGAGCTGAAGGAAGCAATACATGCCTCCACCTGTGTGTCAGAGGGGGGAAATGACAAGATCAGTTGGGTGTCGTCGGCATAGCAGTGGTAGGAGAAGTCATGTGAGTGAACAACAGAACCAAGAGACATTGTGTAAAGATAAAAAGGAAGAAGACCCAGAACTGAACCTTGCGGGACATCCGTAGTCAGCCTGCTTGGTTCCGACACAGACAGCTGGTAGGAGCGACCCGTCAGGTAGGATGCAAACAGGGAGAGTGCAGAGCCTGAGACACTAAGACACTAAAATGCTAAGCATTTTTCTTACATTTTTGATGAATGCATTTCCTGGTTGACTAAATGGGTAAATAACATCAGACAGGGTTTAATTTAGTTTCCTTTTATTGGCCTTTTTGTTACAGAGATCTTTTAAATATAAGTATTGCAACATAATACATACACACACAAATCTAAATGTTTTTATTAAACATTTATCCCTAATATGTGTGACTTTCGAAATCGATAGAGTTGTTGAAATAATCTTCTGTGAAGCATAAAGACCTCTCACTTTGGAATTCATGTCCATGCCTTGGGCCTTGGCGAAGACCAGATGGAAACACCTGTTAAAGAATCTTGAGGTAATGGTTTACAAGCACTAGTAAGCCATTGGTAAGGCAGGAATAGTGACCATTTTAGAATAGGTAGGCAAGGCAAGTTTATCTGTATAGTACCTTTCATACACAAGGCAGTTCAAAGTGCTTTACATGAGGCATTAAAAGATATTTAAAACAAGGACATTTATAAAGACATTTTAAAAAGAAAAGAAAATCACAGTGCAAAAGGAATCAAAGTCATAGTGCAAGTTTACAGTTTCAGCAGAAGGCGGTGGCGAACAGAAATGTTTTTAGTCTGGTCTTAAAATTAGTTATTGTCTCAGTTCTTCTGGAAGTTTGTTCCAGCTATTTGTTGCATAGTAACTAAACGCTGCTTCACCCTGTTTTGTTTTAACTCTGGGAACAGTTAGCAGACTTGTCCCAGTTGATCTGAGGGGTCTGGAGGGTTCATATTGGGTGAGCATGTCAGCGATGTATTTTGGTCCTAGACCATTTAGTGACTTGTAGACAAGTAACAGGTACTGCAAGACAAGTTGGTAAAGCATTATCTAACATCAATAAATGCCATGTAGTGATCCATTAGTACTTTCCTCGCCTTTGTGAAAGTAAATACACTCATAAGTTTAAAGTTTATAAATTGCATTTGTAAATGACCTAGTAAACATGCATGCAGTTTTGTGCATGCTTTGTAATATGTTAGTAAGTTTAGTAACCAAAGAGGAAGTTCTGACAAAGGGAGAACTTCATCATGAACAAAAAATAATGCAGCGTTTACAAATGCATATTCACTCTTAACTGGAAATAATTTACCTTTCCACAGAGGACAGGTTAACTTGTCAGCCATTTGTTGTTCATAACGGGAGTGAATAAAAAGACACAGATAAAACATTTACCAATCCATTCGATTTGATGCCTCTGTTCTATCCCTTGTGCTATCAAACTACGGTGAGTATCTTCATAGAAAGCTGGTCCTATTAGTAGTAGTTTGTACATTACAGTCATTTAGCAGATGCTTTATCCAAAGCGACTTACAAAGGTGATAGTTAACACTATGTGGGGATCCAACCCACGACCCTGAGACTCTCATGCTCTACCTACTGAGCTGTCCGGGCTGGACTTAGTAGGCGAGAGCAGGTATGTCTTGAGGTTATTGGGCAACCAAATATCCCTTATAGATATTTGGTTGAATTAGGCTAAAAACTCCTCCAGATGTCTCAAAAGTAAACTCCCAGAGGCTCCCTCAATTTTCAACCATCAATCCAAACAATAGGCTAGGCTACAGTAGCTAACAATAGCTGATTTAGAAACTTTGCCGTACCAGCAATCAGGATGGCTAACACCTCTGGCTTGAAACAACCTGCTCACCAATGCAGAAACCGCATTGCATAAGCAATGAAAAGACTTAACTATATAAAAGGAAGGACAGTGTAGAGAACCCACTTCTGCTATTACAGCTATGCCATGCCTTTATGGCCTGGCCACAAATCCCTAATTCAGTGAGCGGCCAGGTCAAGGGTGTGTGATCCAACTACTGTTCCTCCTCAGCTATATCCATATCCCAATCCCTGGTCTCCTGAAGATGCCCTAATCTGTTAGTCTATAAAATAATCAATATCTATTCTAATCTATATAATATAATGAATTATAGAATTTAAATAATTATATATATATTTAGGGTGTGTTGTGAGGGCTTGGGGCAAAAATGAGGTAAAGCAAAGAGGGTGGGGCTTTCTCAAGTTACAATTCACTCCAATTGGGTCATTACAGATTACACTGTGACAGCATCTGGTCACTCTCAGTCAATAAGTACAGCCTCAGTTCAAAATGAATCCATGCTGTGCACACAGAGAGAAACCAGCATCCAGACTGAAAAACCTGGACACAAGTAAAAGAGGAGAGGAAGACGGGGTCCGGACAGAGCTTGGAGTGCAGTGCAGTGAGGGTCATGGGAGACAAAGTGAAGTTCAAGGAGAGAGAACAGTGGAGCAGTAAGATAGAGTTTATCCTGGCTGTAGCAGGCAATATTGTTGGCCTGGGCAACGTGTGGAGATTTCCTTACCTGTGCTACAAAAATGGAGGAGGTAAGTCAGTTGCTCACCACTCGTTACTAAAAAAGTTGAACCATTTTCAGGGCCTAGCAGTGCTTTCTTGTGCACTTTGTATATTCAGGTGCATTCCTCGTGCCATACCTGGTGTTTGTGGTGACGTGCGCGATACCCCTGTTCCTGCTGGAGACTGCCATAGGCCAGTACACCCAGCAGGGGAGCATCACCTGCTGGAGGAAGCTTTGCCCACTGGCAGAAGGTACTTCATGCCTGGAGACTCTCCAGAGTTGTTGGAAAGTAGCCTAAAAATTTCATCTATAGGCCAAACAGGTTGCTAAATTACAAGATTCACTTGTAACTTGTTTTACCAGTCAGCCATATTTTTCAAATGATTGGTAACCTGCAGGTGTAGCTGGTGGTGACATCCGTGCTTTAGTTCTTATATCGTCCAAGATCTACAGTTTTACACCAACTAGTAAATACATTATTACATACTTAAACAATACGTAAACATCTGTAAATATCAGAAATGTGCACCAGAAAATTACAAGATAAAGCATACATTTTCTCATAGATTTCTACAATACTTTCTCTTTTGAACCCTATGTAGCCTAATTTTAGCCGACATTATAAACCACCAAATGGAAACTCTCACTCTCTTGCTGTTACTATCACTGTTACTATTGTTCTCTCCGCCAACACGTACAACCATGCAACAAGTGGTGGAAAGTTCTGAGGGATGTCAAAAATCAGTCTGGTAAAAATTGGAAATCACTAACTGAAGTAGAAGTAGACAAGGCAGGTTGAAGCAACGTTAGTACACCAAAAACAAATTAGACTTCATCACAAAATAATGCATTAAACATGACAGACTGGTGATATATAAATGTAAAAATATCAAAGGGTGGAATTTTCCAAATACTGAAAGATGTTTCTCCATATCTGAGCTATGGCCTGCTTGTTTGTACAAGGCAAACATTAAAATAGTAGATTGTACAAAAATAGACTCCAAGTTGAAAACGGTATTAATAATTAATCATAATATTTTTTGTGCCATTGAATATGTTTTAGAGGCTTTAAAATCTAGGGTTAATAAAGTCTATATTTTTTTCTTTAGTTGTGCTCCTATAACCTTGATCATAATTTTACTCTTAACATTAAGGCACGCAAGGATGCCTACCCAGAATAATATTTTGCAGAGAGAGAAGGAGGGGAAAATATCAGAACCTGTCAGAGACGAATGAATATTTTTGTTTTGATAAGTTTCGTATAGCTCACTGGCGGACCCAGGCGCAGAATACAGAGGCAGAGACGGGCGAAAAGTTAACAGCTTTATTTTGCTGAGATCACCGGAGATGGGAGTAGGCAGGCTGAGGGTCAGGCAAAGCAGGGGTCAGGATTACCAGGGTCTGAGGCAGACGAAGTAGACAGGGATCAGGCAAGGCAGAGTCAGGCAAAGCAGGGATCGGGTAACCGGGGAACCAAGACGGGAAACGCTGGAAGGCTAAGTAATACATAAGACGATGTGGCAAAGTGTGAGAGGACAGCCGGGGTTTAAATACAGGTGGATAGATGGGCTGATGGGAGACACGTGTGCCAGGGGGGAGGAGTGATGAGCCGGTGACAGGGAGGAATGGGGAACAAAGGAGACACAAGGGGGAGCTAGAGGCATGGCCGTGACATGATACGTATATGCCTCTACTGCCCTTAACAGTCAACCAAAAGCCTAACAAGGAGTAATTAACGGAAGGAGGCTTGCTCTTTGCATCATAAAAGTAATATAACATCCTATCTGGCTGTGGCCATTTTTCTTTTACGTGAGGACTGAATTTATATTATGAAAAATGTTGGCTGCACTGATAAAAACTATCCATCTCCAAAATGTTATTTTTCTTAAATTAAAAAGAAATTTGCCAATTGGATGAAATTATTTAATTTGTGTCTAAGACAAATTTTTGGAAGCAGGTAAATCTGCACTGGAAACAAGAAAAAGGTGGGTATTTATTGTTTTATTTCTCATTTTTTAAAGAAAGCAAGCTCAATACAAAACTAATAGAGAAGTACCAAATCTTGCCCTGCAGGTATAGGCTACGGTGGACTGCTCATTATCTTGTACAGCGCCATGTATTACATTGTTATCCTAGCCTGGGCGTTGTTGTACCTGGTATTCTCCTTCAGCTCCCAGCTCCCCTGGGCTAGCTGCACCAACTACTGGAACACAGGTAAAGTGCAAGGATTTCTTCAATGACACATTTGTGTGTAGGCTGTCTTATCTTTCTCTATACTATTAAAGAATAGTAGTAAACATTCTGACACCCTTACTACCTAACTGGCATGTATTCTGTATGACTTCAGATACTCACACTTTGGTGCATTGCAAGAAATAGTCCTCTCGCCAACCCATAACCACAGACAGCTAACATTGCTATGGTTGCGCTGATTTTCACAACATACTTCAAAAAATGCAAGATAAAACAGTGTGTTTAACTTGGCATACAATTTGTACATTTGTATCGAAAAAAATAGCCTTCTACAGGCAATCTGTCTGGCTGGAATATCATATGTATTGGAAAAAAGCTAGAGAGCAAACAATTACCTCATCGTCTGAGTACGTTTTATCTCTCTTCCCCATCAGATGATTGTGTAGAGCTTTCAACGCAAAATAGCACCTTCAAATGGACAAGCCAGACAAACAAAACCTCTCCTGCCACAGAATTCTGGGAGTATGTCTATGTATATCAATAAACTTAGCCTCTTGGTCAATAAGGTCCTTTTTCATGGACCAACCGTCTCCCTATAATATTTTGTACCCATCTGTCCCTTTTCCATCTAGACGACGAGTGCTGGCTATATCAGGAGGTATTGAGGAGGTGGGCAGCATCAGGTGGGAGGTGGTGCTGTGCCTTATTGTAATGTGGGTCATCTGCTACTTTTGCATCTGGAAAGGGGTCAAGTCTACAGGCAAGGTACTTGCATACAACCCATATACAGATACAGAATCCACATAGATATACATTTGTGAATGTCAAAATGGCCCTTCACCCCCCCAGGTGGTATATTTCACCGCCACCTTCCCCTACGTAATGCTGTTGGTTCTACTGATCCGTGGACTCACTCTACCTGGGGCTCTAACTGGAGTTGTGTTCTATCTCGTCCCTGAACTCTCACGTCTCACAGACCCACAGGTAGTTATTACAGCATTTCTAACAATGTACAGTGTAGGTGAAGTGCCTCACTCATGCAACTCTGATGGTTGGAACAGGTGTGGATGGAGGCTGGTTCCCAGATCTTCTTCTCCTTCGGTGTGGGTGTTGGCAGCTTAACTGTGCTAGGCAGCTACAACACCTACAACAACAACTGCTACAAGTAAGTCATGGCCAAAGTACGTCTGTCTCAGCTTAAGTGGTTAGAAAGACCGTTCTTCAATTGGATGACTTGAGTTCAAGCCTCAGATTGGCTGTTCTGTGGCTGACCCTGCACTCTAACCTGCCTTGAGTGGGGCAATTGAAACCAGAATTTGTGCCAGTGGACAGGATGTAATCCATAATGAAATAAATTATTGTATGTAAAAATGAATTCATAGATTATGGGTTTTTTTGTTTTGTAGAGACTGTCTGCAGCTCTGTTTGCTGAACAGTTGTACCAGTATTGTAGCTGGGTTTGCTGTCTTCTCAGTGCTGGGATTCATGGCCCACGAGCAAGGCACTCCCATTGAGGAAGTGGCAGAGTCAGGTAATGCAAGCCACCATCTACATAAGGGTGTTCAGAAGGATGCCACCTAGTTCGAAGTCATGCATTCTTCCAGGCCCATTCTGCACCGCATCATAACATCATAACAAACCATCTTTATGCACATTTCACCTTTGCTGTACCAAGCTGTTGTTGCTTGAGTTACAGTTACAGTTAAGTCTAAAAATGAGACAATGGTAAAGAAAGACAATGGTTAAAGCAGAAAGGAACAAGATAACCTGTGCGGCATCCCCTTCAATGTTGTCCTCAGGTCCTGGCCTGGCATTCATTGCATACCCCCAGGCAATAGCCATGATGCCCCTGCCTCAACTGTGGGCCGTCTGTTTCTTTGTCATGATCATTCTGTTGGGTCTGGATACACAAGTAAGACATACATACAAATGAACTGTTTTTGAGGACTGCATTTGATTCGGAAATGTAGTTACTATCTCATGTTGTCCATGTTCTGTTTAGTTTGTTTCCATGGAGGTGATGATGACATGCATTACAGATATATTTCCCAAAGTAATGCGCAGGACAGGACGACGAGAGTGCTTCCTCCTCCTATACTGCCTCACCTGCTTCTTCTGTCAGCTTGTCATGGTCACAGAGGTCAGTATTTATTGTTATATATTTTATTTAATCTTTATGGCTAGAGATGAGATCAAGGATGCTTTTTACCTGGCCAAGACATCAACAAATCCTTTAGTTACAGACAGAAAAAAATCAATTCAATTCAATTCACTTCAATTAAAAACTATATGTGTGTAAATGTGACAGGAAGAAAAGGAGAGAGAAATACAGGGCAGCAAAGGGAGGGCGAGTGGAGAAGAGAAGTAGCACAGTCCAATGACTAAATTAATCAAAGCATTGACTTCCTGAGAGATTCAACTTCTTCAGTTCTGACAGCTTCTTCAAAGTTCTGTCCTCAAAGACACCCCCTGTCGTGTTCACTGAGAATTGCATGCGACTGAAAGCTCATTCAAAACGAACTTCCAGTGTTTCACATTCCACTCAATGATGCTACCACTCCAGTGAACACCAAAAACTGATGGGAAAGCAACTCCCAACAGGAGAGCGAGACTTATTGGCTGACATCCACAACGATAGAAAGCAAAAGCCCATAACAATTATACCTCTGTCCTCTTGTCTCCAGGGAGGAATGTATGTGTTCTTGTTGTTTGACTACTATGCCTGTAATGGAGCCTGCATTCTCTTCCTCTGTGTGTTTGAAACCCTGGCATTGGGCTGGATATTGGGTAGGTATTTAATTTTAAAAGTACACATACACATCATTCACAGGTAATCTTGAAAAGTTACATATAAAATGACATCTATTCATTGTGTATAATCCCCCTCTCCTAATAAGGGGCAGAGCGTTTTTACGGCATCATAGAGGACATGACAGGCGTGCGCCCTAACCCATTCTTTAAACTCTGCTGGCTCTACCTCACCCCGCTGGTCTCAGTGGTGAGTTAGGCCTTCATCATGCACACCTCACAACCTTTTGTCGAGTAAACCCAGGCAATTCCTTTGTAATGAAAAGTCCAGACAATTTCCACGTATAGCATTTGCACAAATCCAACTACCAAACCATAGTTCAGTCTCTCACGTTGTTCTTTACTATTTCCTCAGGTATCTTTCATATGTTCCTTTGTTGAGTTCCAGCCTCTGACCTACAACCGTTGGTATGTGTACCCAGCCTGGGCGTACGCGTTAGGCTGGCTACTGGCCCTCTCCTCCATTCTACTCGTACCAGCGTTTGCTCTGATTAAGATGGGTACTGGGTCTGGCACACTCAGTCAGGTGGGACAAATGTGTAATTATTTGCAATGATCAATCAAAGAAATGATGTGGTGTATCTGTTAAACTATGAAAACCTACCAATTCATGCGCTTATTTGAATTGAAAATGTATATGGCCCTTTAAGTGATGAGCAACTTTCATGACCAATGAAACACGTTCAAAGCACCTCCTGCAATTTCTGTAATCCATGATCATGAATTTGGATGGGACAATCCTTTTCTTAATCCCTGTAAAGTTTCAGTGAGGTATACTTTGGAAGATAAAATAGCACAGCAGCAAAGATGATGACGAATGTAGATCAAAACAAAGACAAAACCTGCCTCCATTCTTCACATGTTCAGAGTTCTTCTTGTAATTCTCACACAAGGAGTTTATATTTCCTATGTCTCAATCAAATGAGTTGATTGACTCTTTTGGGAGGTTTGTCAAATTAGATTCTTCATAACCTCGATATGAAGAATCTAATTTGGCAAACATTCAACATAGGCTTTGTAGGTTAAGAAACAACTACATAGAACAAGAACAACGCACCCAACACACAATATGCAACCAAATCAAAACATGTTTCGTTGAATGTTGTGAATGTGAATATTTCTCTTCATCCAGCGTTACCACCACCTGTGTCAGCCTGACCACTCACTGAACCAAAAGAGTGAGGCTGAGCTGCAGCACCCGGGAGGAGCAGATTTGGAAAGGTTCACAACCAATGAATAATAAAGGCTACCTGATCCTGTACATGAAAGCAGACTGTTTTTTTTACTGATTGTTTCTTTTGATGTTCTTTGTATGATAATCCAGAAAATAATCAAGATTTGGCTTATTATATTATGTATTCATTTTAATATTATTTACTGTTTCTTGGTACTGTTTTTGTTTTTGAAATCACAAATGCGTGTTATAACTTTGCAGACATTATTATAGGGGGCTCTAAAGCATCAAAACAGTTTCCCTAACAGCTTCGTCTGACAAACCTCTTCTGGTCACAAAACAAATTCTGATTCTAATTTATTATATCATTTTTAAATATATATGATAAATGTAAAAAAATTAAAAACTCAAAATTGAAAAAGTCTGATCTGTGCAAAAATGGCATTGAAATTGAATGGAAATTCTAGAAATGTATTGGATGACACAAAATTCAGAGAGAAGAAAAACGCCCCCTCTGATTTATTTCTTCTTTGAAACCTCAAGATCTAGACTCAATGTCATCCATGTGTCATATACCCAATCCACAATGTGTTTGTGTACTCTGATACAGAATGAACACGACTCACTGTCTATGGCTGATCTAGCGAAAATGATTGCTTCTGGATGCTGGATATCCCAGTAAAAAGGCAATAATGTCAGTGGCTGAATCAATAGTATTTTTCAGTCATAAAAGTCCTCAATTTCCATCTGGCAGGAGTAGGATACAGAAGAGTCAACGCCATAAAACCCTGCTGGTTCCTTTCAATTTCCATGCTAGCAGTTGGAGTAAATCAAGGTTGTGTACTGTCAATGTCAGCCAGTATCATGTATGTAGAGAAATTACCATGATGACTACTCAATTTGAAAAATCACATGAGATATAGTGAAAGGGCATTTTTATATAACACTTTCTTTAAATACCTTAAAATAAATGAAAAGGACATGCATGGACATTGTATAAACCATTTTATTGTTTAGAAATGGGTGCATTGTTGGCAGTGCTGTCTCAGATTTAAAGCACAAGGAAAAAGAAAAAAGATTCATACACATACGCACAGTAACCACTTAATCACTCTACACTTATACTTTAATATGATCAAACAAGCTTTTTTTCCTCTCTCAAACATAGAGTGCAAACTGTTTTCCATCTATGAATAAAACAGATGGCCAGTTAGCAGAACACCACCAATTTGAGGCTTGGTGCAAACAATATCATGAAAGTCAACATAAATACAACAAAGCTGCTGTGTATGAGAGGAAGTAGTAAAAATGATTATCTTCAAGACACTGTATTGAATTGCTTCCATTCCCATGAGATGTGTACAATTTTATGAAGTGAATAAAGAAACAGAATTAAATACATTTCAGTATGAAGATGTGCCTTGGTCATAGAAAAGGTGAAAAGATAAAAATGAGTTTTTAAGGCTTAGCTGAAAGCATTTGGATGATAGTCTTGGCAGAAATCCAACGTAGTGCAGTCTGTTATTGAGAGGTCCTCTGCAACATTTATCACCCCATAGTAACCTTGTTTGGACGGCTAGCTCTATTGTCATGAGGCAGGGAAACTAACAATTACTCAACCTCAATTAAAAGATGGTTTTATTCATCTTTACCCTGAATGAAGCCGGTCTGACATGTACTCTGTTGTTGGGCAAGCCCAGTCCCTGTATCTCCTGGGGAAAGACAGTTTGATTTCTCATGATCCTTTAAGTGGTTCACAAGCCTGGACAATCCGTTCCTCAGTGATTTCTAGAAAGACTGCAATGGTAATATCAGATGGGGCTTGGGCATTAGGTTTACTCCAGTGAGGTGCAATCGGGGACCTGACTGGAACTTTACTCATGAACATGTACGATGGATACTAAAACTAGAATAATCATTGGACTTCCATTGACCTGCAAATTGTGTGATCTTAAATAACCAGTGATAAACCTTTAAAACTGAACATAGTAAGCAAAAACAACCATAATTGCTGAAACCATGGGGTTTCTGGTTATCCACTGGACAGCCTTGAGTACTCACTCGCCCATCCAAGGCACTAGAGAACATCCCAACCAGTGGAACTGTCAGGAGGCATAATGGTGACTTTCTCTGAGGGTTTACCACTGGGCTTGTGCTCCCTACTTTGTTCTGAGTGAGACTGCTGCAGTGTAGGACGGCTCTGGCTTGGGTTTGGCATGGGGGCGCGAAGCAGAGATAATAGCGCACCTTCGTTCTGAGCAGCAACCGGCCCATTGGTGTCTCCTACAGGACCACTCTCTGGTTGACTTGCTGAATCTGGACAAGAAGGAATTTGCTCATTTTGCAGGTTTTTGAGGCTTGGGTAACTGCCAGACTCTGCCATGGCTTGATGGAGCTTTTCCCAGGCTGAGTTACCATCCATGCCGCTGTTGGGGTTGCTGGCAGCCTGGCACAGTAGCTGGGTGTGCTGGCGCAGTCGGACAATATCACGCTCTGTGGCTTTGCTCTGGCGCAGCAGCTCCTGAGTGCGCAGGGTAATATCTAACAGACCTGATTGACTAAGGATTTCTACCGTGTTGAGGAAACGGCGGTGGCGGATACTAGACAGGCTAATTCTATGAGGCCCTCTGGTTGCTAGGAAGGAAGAGATGCTGTTGTACTGTGAGGAGGGAGAGGATGAAGAAGAGGAGGTGTCCAGAGTGGCGACAGATGGGGAGCCCAGGCTGGAAGAGACAGTAGTGGGGCTGGATGAAGAACAGCTGTCACTGTTTGAATAGGGACATGAACTCTGGATGTTCGGCAACCCAGAGCTCAAGACTGCTAATTTGCGCTGCTTACGAAGGTGCTGCTCGAGTAGACTGCTGGTGGCAGACGCGTCATCACTCTTGTGTTTGGTGCACACCCTCTTGCTCAGGTTGTGGGAGTCCTCAGTCGATGAGGTCTTGTCCAGTGGCTTCTTGGTGGGGTGTGGAGCAATGCGGGGGTAGGAGTTGAGAATGGGTAGGTAAGTACCACTTGTTTTCCTTCCTGTGCTGTTGGTCTTCCGGGATTGTGGATTGTGAAGCTGAGACGTGGCAGGCAAGCGAGGAGCCATGCTAGGCTGCTGGAGCAGGATCACATGGGTGGCACCAGAACCACTGGCCTCCCCTCTGCCATCTCTCCAGAGAAGCTGACCTCTATTCTGGATCATGTCCGGCTGGTAAGAAAGAGAGGAAGAGGATAAAAGAGAGAGGGAAAATGAGGAGCCAAAGTATGGGAAGGACCTCACTTTCCCATCCTCAAGCTTACCTGCTTGAGCACCACGTTTTTGATCATGTAGATGGGGGTGAGCTTATTGCTCCCTGGCTCCAGGTTAGGATTCCCTGGGGGTAAAGGGGGCTGTTCAGCCCTGTCTTGCCCAAGGCCCTGGCCCGGCTGTGGAGCTTCCCCGCGGCCACTGCCTCTAGGCTGGCTTTTGCTGCTACGCTGGTCCTCCACATCTGTCTGCTGCCAGTCTGAGCCATTGTCTGGAGAGGAGCAGAGAGAACAGGACTGAGAAAGGCTGACTGATACAGAGAGGAATACAGAGCATTCTTAAATGGCATTGGCCAAGCAGATAGAAAGGGATCAGGTAGGCTTTTGAAAAAGTCCACTGGCACTGCCAGGGCTGTTGTCTGTCACCCGTTCTTTAATATTTTCTGCCACTGATTTGGGGGATCATTTGTGAGCCCATGGTGGGGATACAACAGTCGATAGATGGCATGCATCCTTGTAGAGAAGCCTACACTGTGGCTATGATTAGATCCAAGTCATACATGTTAAAGGCTACATTCATAAATCTCATTCAGATTTTCTAACTATCATGGTCTGTACTGACTTGTACAGGCACTGTATGAGCACACCACAGATAGTGGTCAACATCACAGGATATGATATGGGAGCTAGGTGGAGAGAATAACAGTTACCACTCTGATGTGTTCTCTCCTGATTATTTAAGCTACATTTACTTCAACTTACCGGAGTAGCCAGAGTCTTTTTCTGAGCTACAGTGGGAGCCCCTTCCGCTTGAGTCATCTGTGTCTTCAGTACCACGAGAGGCCTGCAGAGTAGTGCTGTTGCTTTTATCCTTAGCATTCTTCCTGGATGTGCAAGGACTATGCTCACTCAGGCAAAGCTGTTCCGTAGGCATACCGCGCCCTAATGAGAACACCAGTATATGATGTTTAATCTGCCTCTGAATGCTGGCAGACACGTAAAAGCATTTCTTCTACTGGAATATTTCCAAAGAATTCCAATAAACCAATAAAAATGGCTATCTTTCAACCATAAATTCCACACTACCTCAGTAATTGAGAGCCAACCATAGAAACATCGGAATCTGACAGAAGTACTTCAAAATGCAATTAGGCTTACTAGGAATGTTTCACTACGTAACAAAAGTGAGTACTTTATTTAATGTTATCTTATATGTGTATAAATACTTCGAAATTATTTCAATTAATTTCAATGCAGTTCTAAAAACAAATTAAGCAGTAAAAGTAGTGTCCACATGTATTGCATTTGTAGCCTAAGACCAAGGCTAGAAGTTCAGCCTTGTCTGAGACCAAGAACTTAATAGACTATATATCTGTTGAAATGTCTATATTAATAATATGCTACGATTAGAGATGTGTAAACATACAAAAGAAAATGCATGCCGTATCAAATAACTCCTTGAACAAATGTAAGTGAATTACAAAATAATGGCAGACTGAAAATTCCATGGAAAGCTGCCAAACTACAATAGTCATGCCTTCTGCTGCAGAGGCAAATCAACCTAGCCCTGCCTTTTCATGTTTGTCAAATATGTAGGCAATCATTACAGGGACAGGGATTAAAACAGAATAACATAGACGGACCATATGAACTTCAAGAAATTCAAGGCCCATGTCCAAGACCAAGACAAATTAGGTCCAACACTGACACCAATGAGCTACTACACTAGCCCTACTCCGTTTGAACTGGTTTGTATTTACATGGCCATTTGCTACAGATACTTTGATACAAGTCACATTTCCATGGTTGGTCATTCTTCAGTAAGAGGCACACTGAGCAATAAACAGTAGTTGTAAGGTAATAGCTAATGGATGCATATGGTTCCAGTGCCTCTCCTTGACGCTCATGCAGACATGTGGTATCAAAGAGATAATTATAAAATATCTGCAGACGGGTTTTTGCTTGATCAGAGGAACTCTAGATATGAGTGACTTGTGCCTGCAGCCAGTGCTCCACCTCTACATGTTGAGCCAAATATATTTAAAAAAGCGCTTTATGCAAACAGGTGTGTCACAAAGCGCTTGGCAGAAAAGAGGATGCAAATGTAAAAACACAAGATAATAAAACAAGGGATAAAAGAGCAAACGATATAAGTACAAAACTAGTTCTAAGACATACTTTGAGTCCAGTGAAATATCTACATCTCTTTCTTTCACACACACCTACAGTCTCCTATTAAGACACAAACTAGCTATGCATGTAGGCTGAAGTAAGGTCATGTGGCAGACTACTGAGTCTAGTCTCGAGACTATTGATGATCTTGAGAAGAGTTTGTGTTGAGTGATTCAGAGGGGATATGTTATTACGGGAATCTGTTCTTTCGCTCTCATAAAACTTTTAGCACGTTTGACGAAATTACAAGTTAGATCTGAGAATCACTGTTTCAAATGTAAGAGGATGAGATTAAACGAAATAAAAAACGAACTGCACCTCGAACCAGGAGTCGTCACGACCCTTCACCTCCTTCCTCTGGCTCAGCTCCAGTGGAGAGATCCCAGTCTGCTCTCTCACCTGGCTGTCTATTGCTTTCACGGCAATGCTGCAGCCTGTGGGATTGTGGTTGCCCCTCAAATATTCGAAAGCTGAGCCCATAAAGTTTTTTTGCGCACGGCAGTAATTAGGGCGCTTCTTAGTAAATATGGCCCTTGGCGTCATACAGATGTTGAGTTGAGAATGGCCTGAGGAGGGTCATTTTAGGAATTAATAAAAGGTAAAATGGGAACTTCGCCGAGGACAATGAATAGGAAGCCCCAACAATCATTACAGGAAGACACATCACAGCCAAACAGCGCTAATCGGAACAGAAAACAGCTGTGCGTCCTAGTTGGTCGTGCGTGACGTCAAGTACACAGTCCATGTCAAACAAGGACAACTCTGTGCTCGCTTTCTCGAGAAGCTCAAACTCTCCAAGACAACTTGGGAAGAACTTGTATTGACTTGGCGTTTTTGGATTTGATAGCAACATTTCCCTTTCCCAGGTGTATTTACCATTTTTTCACGTGCGATTGATTCGTAATTACGATATTTCCGAGAGCATTTGGAGGCAGCGCTACTAGCTCTCAGCTGTAATCACCCAGGCTGTCCTCCCCTGCCCCCACATTATGTAACCACATAACTTTTGAGTCCAGCCCTCCCTAGTACACATACACTTCCTCTCACATTGCACGTAAACAGCACATAGGACGCACAATAATCACAAAAATAAAGTGGATGGAAACTGATAGACACTGCATGGCTGTTGAGAGTAAATATTAAGTCTCCAAGTATAGAAAAGTTATCAAACAGCGACGAAATTAATAAGGTGATATTTTAAGAAGGCATAGCTGTATCGCAGCTATTCAAAGCTATTAGATTTATTAGATCAATTATAAAGAATGGAAAACGTACCTCCAAATGTAAAATAGCCACTTAAATCCAATGAACGGTTGTTTACGCCTCCCGCCCAACTGGAGGGCACCGAGCAGTAAGGCTAAGCCTGGGAGACTGTATGTCCATATTTATATTTTTGTTATCTCTCGGAGTCTTGATGAGAAGAGTTCATTCTCCTCTTTCATCCATATCCTGGTTTCCTTGTGAAGCGCGTGGCAGACTTAGTAATAAATGCATTGAGTGAGACTTGCCAGTATCAAGCCTGACAGAAAAAAAAAGACAGTTCAGGCCAACGTTTTCAAAATAAAACCCATAGAGGAAAACGTGTTGAAATGTTTTCGTAAAAGTTTGAGTAATGCAAAGGGCTCAAGTATAAGCAGTGGATATTTAGGCCTAAGGAGCAATCTGATAAATAAAATATCACATTCTCCAAAACACCTTTTACTTTAAAACGTGTATTGTATTGTTTTATACATCGCAGTACAATATAAAATGTATGCTTTTATTTTGAATGTAGAATGGCCCAAGTTCCGGTATTACTGTGACTCTCTGGCTGATCTGACACTGCTCTGAGACTTGACGACGTGATATTGAAAAGCTCAGAAAAAAAAAAAAAAATCATGATCGACACAATTTGTCAAGCGATCCCGTGTGCAGGACCAGGGCCGAATCAAACTCACCCATCGATGACTAAATGAACCGTCAGGTTTATGGTAGTTTGTAGTACCTCACCTGAACCTACGGTCGCCTTGGGCCACCTACCAACCACAATAATCTTACTCTTCCCCTT
>OOFE01029498.1:0-15113 GCA_900323365.1 Monocentris japonica | reverse complement strand
GCAAGATTGTACCCAATTCACCAACACTTCACAGAATGAACGGACTGAGAATGGATTCAGAATCACTGCTGCAGGCTGTGTTTTACTGACATTGGCCAGACATGACCATCAAACAGACCATCAAACACACCACCAAACAGACCATCAAACTGACCATCAAACACGCCACCAAACACACCACCAAACAGACCACCAAACAGACCACCAAACAGACCATCAAACACACCACCAAACAGACCATCAAACTGACCATCAAACACGCCACCAAACAGACCATCAAACACACCACCAAACAGACCATCAAACTGACCATCAAACACGCCACCAAACACACCACCAAACAGACCACCAAACAGACCACCAAACAGACCATCAAACACACCATCAAACACACCGCCAAACAGACCATCAAACACACCACCAAACAGACCATCAAACAGACCATCAAACACACCACCAAACAGACCACCAAACAGACCATCAAACTGACCATCAAACACACCACCAAACAGACCACCAAACAGACCATCAAACAGACCACCAAACTGACCACCAAACAGACCATCAAACACACCACCAAACAGACCATCAAACAGACCATCAAACAGACCATCAAACAGACCACCAAACAGACCATCAAACAGACCATCAAACAGACCATCAAACAGACCACCAAACAGACCATCAAACACACCATCAAACACACCACCAAACAGACCATCAAACAGACCATCAAACTGACCACCAAACTGACCATCATGCAGTTCCTTGAGCAGAGCAAAGCAAATCAGAGAAGGCTCTAATGAAGGACACCTAAGAGTACAAGGATGCCAGCCTTGGTGGATTAGTCTTGAAAGTAAAGCAGTGGTTTGTGCTTGGTGATGAAGTGGCTGTTTGCTTACATAGTGCTCCTGTCAAGGGGTTGTTGTGTCACAACTTGATTTGTATTAAGTCTTTACTGAAGAAGACAAAGATGCTGCACTCCAAGCTCAAGCAACTGAAGAGCAAAAAAAGTGCAACACATTCTTTCTACTGCTTTTACTCTGTGTTTATACAAGAGAACCAACACCTTTTACTTGGTGTTTCTACTGGAGAACAGACACCTTTTACTTGGTGTTTCTACTGGGGAACAGACACCTTTTACTTGGTGTTTCTACTGGGGAGCAGTACCTTTTACTGTGTCCCTGATGGGGAACTGATATCTTTTACTCAGAGTTATGTTTCCTTTGCATGGGAACATCTTTTACTGAGAGTAGTGTTTCTAGTGTTGAACAACATCTTCCAGTCAGTGTTTCTACTGGGGAGCAAACATATTTTATTCAGAGTAGTGTTACTGCAGTGTATCAGTCCAACTTTAATGCAACAACAGTTGCTCCAGCTGCAGGAGCTGTTTCTATCTGATTGAGTGAGAGTGCTGCTGACCTTCAGCCATTTTACTGAGACTGTATTAAAAAGACCCAGCCAGAGCCCTGATTTTATGGCCTAGCCTTCCCAAGGTCCCACTGACCTGATGGATATTACGAGGATAAATCAAACTTTCATGCCAACACACTCATCCACAGTAGAGGATGAAGCATGACTGCGCACTGCACTGTGTGTGTGTGTGTATGACCACATGTTTCTGTGTGTGTTTGTATTTATCACCGTGTGCCTATGTGTGTGTGTTACTGTGTGTGAGGGTGTCTGTTTGTGTGTCTGCGTGTGTTTGTATGTATTTATCAGTGTGTGTGTGTGTGTGTGTGTATTTGTGCATGCATGCGCCAGTCAACTGAGTCAGAGAATAAGGGAGTGAGTTAGCACATGAAAGCCAGTGCGATTTGACAGCCGCAGCATATACAATTCCACAGTGAATAGACTGACCCATCTTCCGCGGTAACCAGAGCGCTTGACCGCTTCACAGACCGCATCACTGCTGTGAAAGCAGCAAAGCAGAGCACTCTGTAATGTGCGGACATCAACTTAACATTAACAATGCAGACACACAGGGTGAGTGAGAGGACAGTGGTGGATGGCAGCTCTATTTCCTCACTGACCAGAGTCTCACATCCAGGGGCAACTAGGGTTTGTCATTCTCGGATTTAAGCTCCAGTGTGTGGCAGCTTGATAATGCTGCCCTTATTCAGACACCAAGCTGTGCTCCTCTGGATTTACAAAGACCTCTAAGGGCAGATAGTCTTAATGACACGCAGACACTCAATGATTTTCAAACTCCGAACTGTGAAAGCTCTTGTGAAGATCTTTTTGTGGCAGCACCAAACAAGTCAGGGTCTACATATTGTTAGATTAGGTAACAGAAGACTTTCATCTTGTGTGGAACAATAGCAATGTAGAAACAAGGCGACAGTAAACTTGTTGCTTCCCCCACGAATGATGCAGCCTCCCTCTGGGACTGTGACAAATATGTCATCTTGTTTTGAGCTGTGTTTGTAGCGCCCCCCTTGGGCCAGAGTAATTTTGAAAATGCAGAAACAGAGTGGTGAGATGCATCATTTCCTCAAGTTCGAAATCCGATCAGCGGTGTCTGAAACGTGTGACACATGGATAAACAATAAAACAATGCAGCACCGAAAATGATTGAACACAGTGGTGAGATGCATCCTTTTACCACATTTTGTCAAAATCCAACAAACCAACAATCAAATGAATGGGCGAAGACCCATCCACAGTCCCCATCGCACAATGAAATCAAAATTGACATTGACGATGAAGAAAAAAAAAGCAAAATCTTGACAATTGCATTTATCAAAAAACATGATGGGATTAGTATGAAGCAGTAAGTAAACATTATTGGGCACCTCAAGAAAAAAACGTCCTGTTCAAGATAGAAGTCTGTTCATGCCCTGCTGAATGCCAGCTGAAAACATATTCTCTGTTTTCAATTATAGAAATAATACCTAAGATGTATACCGTATGCCTATTGCATCACTGTTGTACCATAGTCACAGCACAGAAGAAGAATCCTCTGGGGTATTATGGCTTTTACACGATTACCAATGCATTTGTTCTGACCGAAAAGCTTTATTGAAAGTAATATAAATACATGAGAATAAAAACAGGAGAAAAGAAAGAAAAGTAACTTGCTCTCTGGCTAACACCAAAGTTGGCATAGCAACAAAAAATGATGCCTAGCAGGGCTTTGTGGCAATAATAAGTCAACTTTGTATGTGTCTCTGACCATACAGATTGTTTGGACCGAAATACCCATTGTATAATGTTCCTTTATGAACTAGCTACCCCAAATGCTTTTTAACCTTTTTAAGAGGTACCTTAATCCAGGTTTTTTGATTATAGTTTGTTTTCCTTCCCCAAAAAGCACCTTCCTCAATTGCTTAGTTTCCCATAGCAGCATTTTCTGTGCCTGTTTTTTTTTTTTTTTTTTTTTTATCATAAATCCATTTCTGTTGTTATTATTGGGTCAGACTCACCCTCCAGTGGGACTTCACGTTGCTTTAAAACCAATAACAGAGAGCCTCTGGCAAGTTTCCTGACACATTTATCATTGTCATTAAATATCAGGGAGGGCCTTGTGGTGATGTTTACAAATTTAAAGTTGGGAGACAGTGTGAGTGTGTAAGCCCTCCCACTTTCTTATTGAGTGCAAAGTTGTGTCAATCATGTATATTTGGAGGAGTATGATCATAAACACACGATAACACCAGAAGACAGCTCTGCCGGAAAAACCTGGAGGTGACAGGTGACATTTTCAACAATACCATCTGCACTTATTCTAAGCCACTGCAACATTTTTTCATTTTTTTCAACACGCAACATTTTTTCTTTGATCATGAATTTAGTCCTATTTAAGTCCAAGAAAAGTTCTGCACAGTAAAACTCTTAAAACTGTACAAAACACTTTGGCGGCTCCGAATGGCAGCGAGCGGCAACTGTTTGTAAAACTTCAATACCCAGAAATCATGCAAGGTGACGTCAGTGAACTGCACACAGCGCGCTCATGCTTACCACCTGACACCAAAGGGACGAGCGAGGCAAAAGAGCGCTCACTACTGTTTAGGAGATCATTTCTATGTCGTCCTGTGGGCGGAGAAGTGATCATTGCTGATCCTAGAATTTCATTTGGGTAAACAGGACAAATCAATGGGGCTTCAATTGGTGGGGATTGTATGCTTTTCTCTGTTGCAGTCTCACTTGAGACCTCTAGCCCCTCAAAACATATTGACATAAACACCACAAACGCTCCACATTTTTGATTGATATGTACATGAATGTTTTGATTGATGTTTGAGCATGAGAAATTGCTCTCTTGCTACGGCGTCGTCGAGGTCCGCCCACGAGGAATAAATATTTATGAGAACACCATTACATCAAGGAGATTTGTTGTGCTAACGTTGTGTGATAATTAGAGCTAGCACCTGATCTGGTGCCCTCAACAAAGAGAGCAACAAGGAACAGGGTGGAAAGGAATTTTAAACCGGGGGGGTTTTCCTAGTTACTGTATGTTCGCAGTTCAAAAGTGCAGAACTGTGCTTATGCAGGTCCATGATATAAGATAAAGTAACCCATCGACATACATTTAGGATTTCAGTTTTGATCTGACGACTGACCCAGGAACAGCACATGGGAGAATGTAATCTGAACAAACTAGAAGAAACGACCCCAAAACGCATGGTTTGCAGGGTATAAGAAGACTGATGTTGACATCTTATAGGCAGCAGTTACTCATTCTTGGAAAGCCCTGCATGACAAAATGAAGTGAGGACAAGCTGAGTCGAGATGAGCTGAGGTGAAATGCCTCCTCACTATGAATGAATGTGAACACCAGAGAATGTAAATAACGACAAGGAGTGCAGACATGTCAATCATGCTCAGTTAAAGGTTTGGGTCTGGAAATGGATTTTGTTTTGACTCCCCAAAATCCCTCACCTCGTGGGATGGCAGGTCACCAAAACTCTGTCCAACAAACAAGCTACTTGTGGGTCTGTGCGAATTTTGTTTCCAAGCCCTGGTTTGCTTGTAATTAGGCAGAGTGAATCAAAATAAACCAAATACAAAAATGCAATAAAGTGAACTTTTCCATTCTGGTTCAGTCCAAAGAAAACAAACTGTAGGTGTGATCAAGCTGGAATAAATGTACAGGAAGACAGAACTTCACATTCAGCGCAAGGGGACAGTGCAAGAGAGGATGCTGGGGATTCACCCTTTGCAAGCGCTTCCCTGATTGGCTGCATGATTCCCGTAGAGGTTATAGAGGAGCAAATGCAGAGCAAGGAAGCTGTACGCGACATTGACATTGTCTGGGAATATCAAATACAGAACAACTTGTGCTGCCAACTTCTCAAAATGCTTTTTGTATCAGCTGAAAAGAAACTTCAGTATTGTAGCAATATAATAATAAAAGATCAAATATGCAATTAAATGTGGTCTGGTGATTATATCTGGTCTTTACTGCACTGTTATACTGCACAATGATCCAAAATATTGAATGTGAAATGTCACCAAGACTAACGACTCCATTTCTGGTTAACTGTGAACATTTTCTGGTCATGACGGATGTGTTTATTGTGTGGCAAATGACCTTGACAACAGATGGTGATTATACTTCCACTCTTTCTCCCTCTCCTCTCCAGTCCTCTCCCACCCCAACAACGTAGACCAATTAACAGAGATACAAAGTGAGCTTCAGGGAGATATCGCCATGCAAAAGCCAAGGTACAAATGATATCAATATTTCACAGAATTCATCATCGGATGCCCATGTTTAAGTCAATAAGTTTAATAAACAATAACACTTCCAGAAAAGATCTGACAACGTGTGAGAGAATTTGATAGTTTGAGTTGATGTAGAGGAACTTCCTCATTGCCTTCCTCCAAGGGGGTTGAAATCAACTATTTTGTCTCATTTGGCCAAAATAATAGTGGTGTGTGTCATCGATTAGTCCATACTCATTTTGACCTTCACTGTCTACTTTGCCAAGTGGGAACACAAAATATCAACAGCTTTCTACAATATTGAATTACTCATTTTAGAAATACAGAGCTAGCCTCTACTTTGATTGAGTAAAGGCCCGGCTTCCCCGACTCACAGAAATTAGTTTGCTTGACACAACATATATCTATTTAGATACACTATTTAGAAACCACTGTAGTTTGACACTGACATAGCGCAGTGGAAAGTAAAGGTGTGGAGGTCGGGAGGGTGGATGTGTGTATACACCTTCAACTCTGGTGGCCTGGGTTCAATTCCCAACTTATGCTTCTACGTTTTCTACTGTGAGTGAAGCTAAAGTTTCTCTTATTTAAACATAACCAAAGCCTTGCCCTAAGCTTAACCAAAGTTGTTTTACTCACCTAAACTTAACTGTTAGCTAACCTTTTCATGTGACAAACAGATGGAAATGGCTTTGTCTAATTCATTCAATCCACAATCCATAACATGTTATGAATGGTTTCCTGTTTCCTCTTTACATGCTGTGCTCCTGCTCCCTGCTCAAAAGTTTTTAGTGTAGGATTTTTAATTTTTTTATTGTTTTTGTTGTGTTAACTCATTTTACCACTATACAGCACACAACTTTTGTCGTTATGTAATCCGCATTTCAGAGTTTGTGCTGATTTCACAAAATCCCATGAGACCGGGTTGCTCAGGAAGGAGAGTGCATAACCAGTTCTGACATTCTGCACTTTTAACTAACAACAAATTGGAACTTGGGTCCCTCATAGTGTGCAGCCAATTCATCAACAGCACTGCAATACATTTTCCTCAGTACAGCAAGTTCAAATACAAATTATTATGTTTTGTCTCTTCATTTAGAGCAGTGGTGTCCAATCATGTGCCATGGAGGGCCGAGAGTCTGCATGCTTTCACTCCAACCAAAGACTTCAACCAGTGAAATCGCACATGATTGGACACCACTGGTTTAGAGGCTTACTGAATAAAATGCACAAAATGCTGAGTTTTTTACTTGACAGTGTTTACGTGGAACAAGGTGTTCCAGACTTTGAAAAAAAACCTTTACAAAACTGTACACCTCTCTTTTTGGGAACAGTTCTACAGTTGCTAGGCAACTAATGAAGACAGTATTTAGAGGTGAAGAAAAAAACTAAATTTGATTTCACAGAAGACCTCAAATACATGTACAAAATTAACTTTTATCCATCGTGTGTTTGAAAACATCAATACTTGTGAGCAGCAAAATTGTCTCATTCAAGCATCTTTGTTTTGTTTTTTTTTCAAAATCAGTCACACAGCCACACTTTGCTGGTCACATTTGATAGTGAATAAGAAAAATTGGCTACATTATTTGAAGTACAAAGACAGGGAGCAGTGGTGGTGTCAGGCAAAACACCCACAGTACTGAGGGAAAAAAAGCCAAGTAATACACATGTAACATGCCAGTGTTACCAAACACCAACCAAAAAGCAATTGATTTGGTCATTCCGGTGAAGCGCACTGAAATACAGAGAATCCAAAAGGTTGTAGATGCATGCAATCTGTATTCATGACTACAACCTTTGAAAAAAGCGCCTTAAAAATCACCTCAGAAACAACTTCAAAAGTCACTTCTTTTAATTAAATGCATTTAAACTTTCTTTAAATTTTGAGTTTTCTCAAAATTTCCCGTTTCACGATGTGTACTGTTTAATTTTGTTCGGGTTCATGAACAACATTGGTTCGCAGTGGTATAAATTGCACTGATGATTGAACATCAACTACTGATTCAAAGATTTGCTCAGGGTAGATGTTAGAAAAACGTTCAAGTTTCATTTTTAGTTCTCACAGCCACCATAGATAAATAACACTGTGCTGCTCCCATAAGGCATGCTAATGCTAGCATTACAAAGGGATGTTTGATACATTCATCCTCTCAATATTTGCAATGGTGGTTTATACCTCTCAAGCAAGCAGTGGGTCTCTGCAATCTGTTGGGGATGGGAGAGAGAGAGGTGTCTGGAAGGTATGGGTGATGCAGGGGAGGGGAGATGTAGACACTGGTGGTTTTGTACTTGTGCAAACGGTTGTTGGCAATGAGCCAAAAGCAAAATGATCCTGGTGTTCTCCTTCAAATGATGTTTGAACATAAACTTTGATAAGTCGTATCCTGCTCATTTTCCCCCATTTGTCTTTCATGCTCAATAAAAAATATCCAAATATTCCACATTCAATAACACGGTGAAATACTTTGATCTGAACCAAGAAACCCTGTTGAAAGGACTGGGAGGAGGGGGATGTTCTCTTCAATTACTCGTATTTTACACACCAATGACCTTAATGTAGCAAGGTAAGTCAGAAATATCAAATGATGTGAAAATGAAGTCGAAGGCATGGACATGAGCAAATAAAGACTGAGCAGGCTTTGCAGCTGAGACTATGAGAGAGAGAGAGAGGAGAGAACAGAAACAGGGAGACAGAGCAGCTGAACAGAACGGTAGAGAAATCATGTAAGACAACAAGCTGAGAAGAGAGAAGGCCAGAGCCAGAGAGAATTTTAGATGAAGGTCTCTCCATCCATTTCTCTTCACTCGGGCCAGCGCTGACACAAGGACTGGACTATGGATGATATACTTGGCTCTCTACAAGCTCATGTTGGGAGTGTCTGCATGCAATTAAGTGAGTAAGTGCATTGTAAGTGCATTGGTGTGTCTATCTGTGTTTCCAGCAAGATACTGTCTCTTTTCAAACATTCACAGCAGAGCCTCGAAACAAAAAATGAAATGTTCAGTGGTGCCCTGAGACAAAAATGGCCCATGATTTCACCCCAGTTGGCCTGAAGGAGTCACTATAAGGGCTTAACCTATCACTAAATTAGCCACATCTCCTTTAGAGCTATCTCCGTTCTTAAATTTCAGTATGTTTGTTGCGTAAAGAGGAAAATTCCAAGTCTGCAACAGCATTTCGAATGATGCAAAGTTCTCTAATGTCACATCTGACAATTTAATCCTATTAATCATAGTAAATAACATCCATTCTCTCTTGACATAACCATCATCAAAATAAATATTCTGTCACAACCACATTTTAGTTGCTTAATATGGGGGTGTAGCTTATGTGAAAAACTACAATAGTTGGTTGAACGGAGAAGGCATTTCATTCTTATGTAAACACATGAACATGGTCGATGGGAACACCACAGCAGGACTAAAAATCCTGAACGATCAGGGGAGAAAAATGACGGCTGCTGCAGCTTAAAATTTTGAAATTAAAGTGAAAGCAGGGTAATAATGTTGAAATTTTGTTCATCACCTGCATGTCATTGTCCCAGTGAGTTTTTCTGACCACACAGTGGTCACACAGCAGAAAAGCCTGCACAATTTAGATTTAGATAGATAGGTGCACATGGAAAACAGTCACACAGCAATATGGGATACAATAAAGATCAGTAACACCAGATATTAACAGTGAACAGACACACAGACGTGTTCATGTTGCAACATCAATTAACCACACAGCCGTCCATGATGTTATTCAGACAGTTTATTGAGTTCAGAGGGCAGAAAGCCGCGACCAAATTGAGCTTTTTTACAAATCCAGGCTCTGTATCTGCAGCCATAAAGGCATAGGGTGAAACATGGGTTGTTCAGGGTCCTGTGCTATAAAAAGTGCTTTGTGTGTGACATAATCTATGTTGAAGTCTAGTAGAGGAGAATAGACGCTTCTGTTAAGGAGGATGCGTAGGTGGGGTGCTACAGAGAGGGCCTTGAGTTTCCAGATGGTGAAGAGCTTCTGCTGGCAGCGTTTACAGATGATGGTGGCACGTTCATCAAAGCTGAGTTTGTTATCCAGGATGATTCCAAGATATCTGAAGCTCTCCACCCTCTCCACCTCCTCTCCATTGATGATGGTGAGGCTTTGCAGCAGTTATTTAGCTTTTGAAACATTCAGGTGCAGATAGTAGAAATAAAGTGTTGGTAAGCTGTGATAGTTTTGTCCTTCAGGAGTGCGAGTACGGCCGTATCACCTGAATATTTGAGGGGCTCAGGACACAGTGTTGGGGGGGCTCCAGTGTTGGTGATGATGGTTCTGTGATAAAACTGAGCCCAGTGGATGAGCAGTGGAGGGACGTTGAGATGATGGTGGTGTTTCCTAATCATCTGGTGATGTTGGATGGTATTGACGATGGAACTGAAATCAATGAAGAGAATTCTGGTCTGGAGACCAGAATTGGTGGATATGGTGGAGAAATGCTACAGCATCATCTGTCCCTTGCATGGTTCAGCAGGTGAACTGGTGGAGGAAAAAATTTTGGGAACCAGGGCTGAATCTTAAGTCGATGATGCACACTGAGAAAGAATGCACAAATGAACACACGCAACAAAAAAAAGTTAAAACAGTAAGTGCATCAGAACACCAGCGCCAAAAGGTACAAAATAAAAATTCACTGCTATGCACTTGGCAACAGTGGCGCATTTGTACCCCAGGTGTATCAGATGATGAATGCCAATCGTTCGTAAATTGGATGCGCGTTGTGGCCAAAAAAGGGAAAAAGAGGAACTTTTTGGAGTCTGAAACTGAAGTTTTGTGCTCATGTGTGCATGAGAAAAAAACAACGTAGCATAAGCATAAGCAGCGAAGTCACGGGAACTGATAAAAGTAAATCATGGCAAGAAATGATTGACGCTGTCAATGCTGTTTCAGCAGAAACACACGCCGTTGCTGAGGTAAAAAAAAGAAACGGTTCGACATGAAATTAGATTGCAAAGAGAGAATAACGAGAAGTAGACGCGTATTATCAGCCACAGGAGGACGGCAGCGCACTGAGGCGCTATCCGACATGGATCAGAGGATCAATCAATAGGAGAGACCTCACTGTCGGGTGTCCAGTCGGCATTGGAGTTGAACACAGATCAGATCCAGGCTGCATCTCCATCAGATGGTAGGACTGTGATTGTATTTGTAAGACGTCCAGTCCATGTGATCAACCAGTACAAGTTTGATAATCTTGTGTTGTTATGAATGAGGACAGTTCTGCCAACACGCCATTGCAGCTTTTTAGGTCTTTTTTTTCCTACAAGGCCACTGAAACATCTTGTTGTTATTGAGGTTTGGCACTACTGGAATGGATTTTGCTGAAAGAATATGCAATAATATGTTCCTGCATGTTTCCAAACACACACACATATCTCCATGATTTGATCGTACCAACGAACAAGTTCAGATACAAACAAAAATGATGAATGAGACTGTGTTCGTAGAAACGTTCGTACAAACACTTTACGATCAAATGGGATCTTACGCACGTTTTGTGAATGAGGCCCAATGTGAGGACACGGTCCGACCCGAACTAGGCATAGGAAAGGTTCAAGAGGACAAGTATTTTAGATTTTTGTGAAACTGTAAAAATATAGATAAATCTATGAATGATTTTTTTAGTGAGAACAACATTGTGCTGGTGAAAGTTTTGTATTTATAGCAGGAGGCTATGTATGAAGTTCGCTTTTTCCAGTTTCACTAAACAAGAACAAATCATATACAGAATAAATTGACACCACTAGTCATCTCCAAGGTACCAGTCCAGGGTCTGGCACCAACTAGCACTGCTAGTCTTGTTTCCTCTGACATGTGCAGCCAAAGCGGTGAACAACACATCGACTGGGCCTTGCTGCTGCCGTGACAGCTCCCATTATCAACTTGGATCTGCAGGTTGTTCCTTGGCAAAAGACGAAATTAGACATCAGGGCTTTTGTTGCCTTTTAGTTGAAATTATCTGGGCAATCCTTTTCTGACAGAAGAAAAGCTTAAAGACAGTATGATTCCAATTCCATGCAACATTTTAATTTACTTAGTGCTTTTCTCTGAGTCCATCATTGCGTGCAGCAGCTATAATTAGATGCCAGTCATAATGGTGAGAATCTTTGTGTTTAAAATAGATTAAGGTACTGTATGAATTAGATTTCAATCTCCCGGTGGAGGAGAACGTCGTCAAACGAATGCTTATGAAACTCTCCATTCTGTTGTATTCCAATTAATTTCAGAGTGCGTGCTCAGTCTGTAAATACCAAGCAGAGAAGACAGTAACCTGAAAGGTAGAAAAGTAACTACTCACTCACTTCCTCTGCTGGCCTCAGTACGGGAAGTGAGCGAGTAATCTCTCAACAACAACGTGCCTTTGAGCAAGGCTAACTGTTCCAACAGAGCTGCTGAGTGGCCAGCAGAACAAGGCTCTGGTTGTGCAAGATAGTTTCCAGATGTGAGTGAAGGTGCATAACCCTCCCTTACAACTAATGTGCTGTTAAAAAAAAAAGACAAAGAAAATGCTCTTCCTCCAGCCTGCTCTCTTTCTTTGGCTCCTGGCAGGCATGACAGGATAACACATACATCTTTATTAGACTAATGGGGAAGGAATGGGATCATTAGAGGCCATGCACCTTATTTCTTGGTGTTAGTTTTCATAGTATCCAGTATGGGTGTCTTGGCAGCCCCTAGAACCGATTGGTTGCTTTTTCTGAAACTCGACACAGTGACAGAGGACTATGTCTCCTGCCCACACAGCTAATTTGGTGCCTCTATGACGTTTCCTCTTGCGCCACCATCAGGCCAAACTTGTGATTTTCAAATGTATCTTCTGATCCGTTTGTCATACAGTCAGGAAACCGGTACCCACAGATGCGGCGTGGACAACAACTTTGCCATAGGGACTTATGACTTCCATCTGGAAAGATTTTCCGCCAAAATTCATCTGGACAATCAACTACTGCTGCTGCTGCTTCAACTACTGCTGCTGCCGCGGCCACTAATTGAAGTCGAAGTAGATGAGGCAGGTTGAGGGAAAAAATAACTCTACATAATAACTAACTGGATTGTACAACACACATTGATGATATATAACAATGTAAGAGATTTTTCTTTCAGCAGTTGCTCCCCTTTGTAGATTTAGCTGTGCATTCAGAAACAAACAATGCTGAAGTGAAAAAGAGTGTGCATGTGTGTGTTTGTTTTTCTGCGTGTGTCTGTGTGAGTGATGAATAAACTAAACGAATTGCGGGGAAGTCTCTGCCTCCAACAGATTACAGCTATTTGTGATTTGGACGTCTGCCTGCTGTTTTAGGTGATGAATCAATGTCCACTAGAAAAGCTTCTGCTCTGGAAGGTAAAATCCAATCTGCCAGTCTGATGGACTTCTGTGCAGGATGCTGAATTACAGAAGATGCTGGAGGTAAGAACTAGATGGCCAACAGACAAACAAATGGAGATATAAAGTAAGCCAGAACACAGAAGAATGAACACACATTGGAACCTGACATGCTGTCCCAATAATATGTGGGCCAGGTACCTTAGGAGAACCCAGTAATGCATTCCTCCCCCAATCCAGGAGAGAGCAGCTCTAGTTTGAAGTCCGATTGCCAGAAAACATGTTAGACTCATATAATGATCTAAACAATAATGCATTTATTATTAGAGGACTAAAATAGCATACAGGCTGCTCAGGTCATTCATATGACTAGCGTCAATAACAGGAAGTTCTCAAAGCTCCATGACACAATGGCTCTCATTGAGCAATCTGCTCCGATGTTGCCATTTGTCTGTAAAATGCAGTCTCGTCTAGTATCATGTTCTGTATTAATCCACTGTGTGTGCTCCAGAGATGAGCGGTATTTTAATTAAATGTTTTTGAAATACGTATTTAGTTAATTTTGTTGGTCGTTTGTTTTTGGAGTTAAAAAAAAATTTGATTTGTATCAAGATACATTTGGAAAGAGTATTTTTGTATTTCAAAATAGTCAAATTACTACTAATTACAGCAGTACAATAGATGTTTTATAATAAAAAATAGGTACTGTCAAATTCAGATATCCTGCACTTTATTTTAGCCACAGTACAGTGACAGGTATCAAGACAAATCACTGACAAGCTCATGTGTCACAGGTGATGATGGATGAAGCAGCAAACTAAAAAGTCATGCCACTTCTAACATATGTCAAACACATTTCATGAAGCTAAAGGTAGCCAATTTGTCAATGATAATTTGTCAATGATTTATTTGTTATGGATTATATCATTATATAGTAATAGCTATTATAGTCATGTTTAAACTATAAATTGTTCGTTGGTGAACTGAGTTCGAACTCAGTTGTTAACTTACATTAACAAAAGCATCCACTTCACCATACATAAAACACGCTGCAAATACTAGAAATTGCTGATATTGGTGGACATTTCCCTAACAACCAATAAGTGAATGCCATGCTCTCACCATTGCAGCAGAGCAGCCTAAATCTTAACTGAGAACCATGGGTCATTTTTACAGGTTGGTTGGTCGGTCTACAGTGCAGGCTACAATAAAAACACCACACACAGCCACATAGCATAAAACCTAGTTTTCACTACCACATCAGTTGCTAACTATTCAGACATTCTCGGAACAATAGTTAAAGAGGCAAACTGCGAGGTTAATGAATTGGACGTGGGAAGCCTAAACAGGCTCTCACAGTGCTCTGAATGAATTAAAATTTCATTGCTTTTGGGCTGATGTTCCTATTGAGAGATGTTGATAGTCTCTCTTCCCTGATGAGACTGTGCAAAATACGTAATGTACGCTAGGCATTTGCATTATAAGCCACAATGATCTAAACTTCATGGATATACACACCGATCAGCCATAACATTAAAACCACCTGTCTAATATTGTGTAGGTCCCCCTCGTGCCACCAAAACAGCTCTGACCCGTCGAGGCATGGACTCCACAAGACCTCTGAAGGTGTCCTGTGGTATCTGGCTCCAAGACATTAGCAGCAGATCCTTTAAATCCTGTATGTTGCGAGGTGGGGCCTCCATGGATCGGACTTGTTTTTCCAGCACATCCCACAGATGCTCGATCGGATTGACATCTGGGGAATTTGGAGGCCAAGTCAACACCTTGAACTCTTTGTCATGTTCCTCAAACCATTCCTGAACAATTTTTGCAGTGTGGCAGGGTGCATTATCCTGCTGAAAGAGGCCACTGCCGTCAGGGAATACTGTTGCCATGAAGGGGTGTACTTGGTCTGCGACAATGTTTAGGTAGGTGTTACGTGTCAAAGTAACATCCACATGAATGCCAGGACCCAGGGTTTCCCAGCAGAACATTGCCCAGAGCATCACACTGCCTCCGCTGGCTTGCCTTCTTCCCATAGTGCATCCTGGTGCCATCTCTTCCCCAGGTAAACAATGCACCTGGCCGTCC